>JAXQQM020064322.1:0-60246 GCA_034641835.2 Pinus albicaulis | reverse complement strand
CCTTGGTCATTTTAGTATCCTGTTTACTTTTGGTTCAAGTGCAGTCAAGAGGTTCAATTTTCAAATCAAATCGTTGAATGGCTTTATTGGAAGTTTCATGTTGCTTGAATCAAACATGAAGATTGTAGTTGTTAAGGTAGGTAGGAGTATGTGAATAAGCTCAAAATTGACTGAGCATCCTTTCAGTATGTACATATTTGGTCTTTCAGCAATAATCATCAAGCTTGAGCCCAAGGTGAAGGCCATAAGAGCTTCGTGAAGTCTTCAATCAATTTCAGAAAATTTTCAATTTTTCAAGAGAGAGGGGCACTAGAACTACAAGTTCTTTGATGTACCACAGGGGCACACCATCCCAAGTGGAGCCACTTTTATCACTCATAAAATTTTGAAACATTACTTGACATGGTCATATAGTTCACTCATCAAGAGGAAAAGGTCTCCTTGAATCATTCAAGTTGGTATAGGAAAATTTTATATTTTTTCATGTTTAACCTATCCTAAGGTTCAAACCCACCTTCATTTAGGTCGTGTCATGTCCCATCAGTCATCATTCGGTTTCAGATTTCATTTCCTGAGTGTTTAATTTAAAAAAGGACACTTAAGCTAGTTTCACCTCTTTTCATAGCATTTTACACTGTGAAAAAGTAGTTTTCACTACGAAATTGCCTAATAGTTTCATAGAGAAACTGTCAAAAAATGAACTAGCTATGCTACAAAAAGATGTTTTCCTATCCGTCTTGTCAAACTTGAGAGGAATTGTTAGTTCATCATTGTAGGAGTTAGGGTGGAGTTCATTCAAGTCTCTTATGGTTAATTCAAAAGTACATAGCCATGTTTGAGGTCATCATTACCATTTTTGGCATCTATGTGTCATGATTAAAGCATGAGCTATCATTTAAAACATAAAACCTTATCCTAAGTTGCTATTTGTCATTCAAATTTCATTCTTGCATGTGAAGCATCTCACTGTCATTTTTTGAGAGCTGCGTCGCCACACCAAGCAGCTTTTTGTCCAATTTTTCTTTACAAGTGTCACCTTTTTAAAAGGGCAGCTTGGTTATAAAAGGAGATAGTCATGCACAAGAAAGCATACAAAGGTGGATCTGTGGATAAGATAGAATTCCATGGACCTTAAGATATTCGTGGAGGACCCTATATTTTCTAAAGCATGCATCAGTTCAAGTTGTTTGAATTTCTGATGGAGCTAACAATGAAATTGTTGTGTTTTTGGACTGTTTGAGCAATAAGTTTAAAGAGAGGATTATGGATGAAAAAATATGCATTTGGAAATATTAAGAGATATTATTTTCAACTAATAAGCAAGGAAAAATAACCTCTCTCACTTTTCTCATATGTGCTATCAGTTGGGAGATACAAGGATTTCTTTGAGCCCTATTTTCAAAAAAAACAGTTTTCCTCTTTTACACATGTTTTTCAAATGCATATTCTGGACAGCTGGAGATGGTATTTAAAACACCAAGAGAGGTTTTTTTTTTAAAATATTATATATGGAAACCTCCTCTATTTTTGCAAAATACATCATGGACTCAAATATATAAGCTCTGTTTTAAGACCTATTTTTCAGAAAAAACAGGAAAAATCTGCAAAGATGTTTTAATTATGTAAGGTGATGGTGATTGTGTTCCTCATTAGTTTGATGAGGTCCATAACATGCAAAGAGGTTCATGGTATGCTAAAGGTCAATTTTTAACAGATGGGGGTCACTTTTTGAAGAAAATCTTGAAATCTGGAATCGCTATACTTTTTCACAGTTTCGTAGCATTTCCTAGGCTTAAAGCGAGGAAAGTGCCACAAAAAATTATGTAGTAACCTATTTGCTTCCAAAATCACTTTTTGAAGTTTTTAATGAGGTATTTTAATGGTGGTGATGTTTCATGTCTTGGTTGACACCATGGAACAACAAAAGAGAAAAATTTATGGGTGCAAAAGCTATTTTCTGAATTCTACTAAAGCTCACTATGAAACTGTCATGTTTTTGTAGCGAGCTGTTTTTGAAGGTTTTGGGCCATATTAATTATATTTTTGGACAAATAGATTCCTCCAACATGTTAAGGGACCTTAATATCAAATAATTATGACTCAAATAGAGTTTCATGCAGCCAGGTCATCAATCAGAACAACGTTGAAGTCAAGGGTCATGCTTTCCTAAAAAGTAGGGTTATGCTCCATCGATCTAAAAGTGGTTTGAAAGTAACTTTTTCAAATTTGTTCTCCATGGGAAGTGTTAAAGAGTATCAAAGAAGTGATAAAGAGTATTTGAACAAAGGATTTCTAAATGGAAACATTTTTCATGAAAATGGTTTGAAGCTGCCAGCTCATCTTGCTGCCATATCATTAATGTAACAGCTCCTTAACATTAGGCAGAACAATTTCATGATGATAGTTAGCGTATTAATGTTTTGAATATGGTCAGTATGGTTGAAGTACATGATTCCTTTCGATAGAGTTGGATCATATTTAGATATAATTGTAATAAATAGGTGCTTGAGTTATGTTAGGACTCTAACTCCTAATTTAGCAGGTGTCTGTTTGTGGTTATATGTATCTAGTTTGTTGTTAGATTAGGTGGCAGTAAAGGAACTTAATAATCTAGCCATTTGGAAGAGTGGATGTAAAGGATATATGTTTATAAGTAAATAGTAATTCGATATAAAGGGTTGGAATATGTTATTGCTAACTTTGACTATTGTAAAAAAATTATGATCAGTAATAGAGAGTGGCTATTGGTTTCATCCTTCACCAGAGATTCATTTGATACTTTCATGAAAATTTTCCTATGTATCTTATTAATTTCGATCAATATGTTAATTCTTGATTAATCAGAATTCATGCTTTGCATGCTCTGAATTCCTTTCAATCACTAATATATTGGATATCTTTCTCAATGTCCTGCTTTCGGTATCTTAATGTTCATTACTCAGAATTCATGTTTCTCATTCTTTGACTTCCTTTGAAAATTTATATATTGAGTAAACTCTGTATGTGTGTATTCTACTTTCATTTTAGTATATACATGCCTCAGCTTCCACAAGGAGAGCCTTTTTCATTGAGATCCCTGTCACTGACTCCATAGCCCAATGGTAGCAAGCTTCCATTTTTCAACCTGCAATAATTCAAATCCAAGACAAATTATATAGAGTTAGCCATCTATATTTATCATTCATCAATATCATAAATTTCATGTGAGAGAGCCCTCTCAGACTGAAGAGGCTAAGCTTCAATTAGAAGTGGTTTGAAAGAGTTACTCCAAGTTTACCATTGAAGTGGCCCAATAGGACTCAATTTGGTGATAACACCTGCGACATAAAACAACGAGTCAAGCCAAGATGATATGGATTTGAGTTAAAAATATATACAAGCTGGAGGTAGATGGCTACGCAGAAATGATGGGGAAGTCAGATCAAGTGGTGAGCTGGGATGAGGTTGAGTTATGGCATAGGCGATTGGGCCATCTTCACCATGGAGCCTTGAAAGTCACGCAACATATTTCTACTGGTCTTCCCAGGGGTACACTTGCACAGTTAGACACATGAAAGGGATGTATTATGGGAAAATATGTAAAGGCCTCCTTTCACAAGAAGGAAAAATGAGCTTTGGGGATCCTTTAGAGAGTTCACATAGACGTGTGTGGTCCTTTCTCGGTTCCTTAATGAAAAAAACATAAGTATTATGTAATATTTGTTAATGAATTTTCTCGTAAGTGTTGGATCTTCTTCATGCAGAAGAAAGATAAAAAATTATGTAAGTTATATGAGTTTAAGGCACCGATGGAGAAAGAGTCGGGGAAGAAATTGAAGGCTCTTAGGAGCGATAATGGTGGAGAATACATCTATAATGAATTCAAAAAATTTTGCAACAAAGAAGGAATTGAAAGAGAAATCATAGCGCATCATAACCCACAGCAAAATGGAGTCGTGAAGAGGAAGAAAATAACTATTGTGGGTGCATCACGAGTGATGTTGCATGACCAAGGCCTACCGATGCATTTGTGGGAAAAAGCATGCAATAGATTAGTACATTTGCAAAACTTCTGTCCTCATAGAGTACATGGCATGATTACACCTGAAGAGGATTTCACTAGTAAGAAACCCGATGTTTCACATTTTAAGATTTTTGGCTCATCTGTTTATGTACATGTGACCAAGGACACCAGGAAGAACATGGAACCGACTTCTGAGGTTGGGGATTTTTTGGAGTACACTGAAACACCCAATAATTATCTTGTGTATTTTCCAAATAGTAGAAATATTGTTGTGCGACGAGATATCAAATTTGATGAGGAGAAAGCCATGTAGTTGTCCCTTGAGAGGGAGTTGGACTTGCATGCAAAGGAGGAACTATTGGTTCCCAAGGATGAGTCTCAAGATGTGGATCCGCCACATGAGGAGGTTCATGGAGTGGATGAAATCACTCATGCAGGGCCATCCATCAGAAATGGTAGAAGGTGCACGATGAAAGTTGATAGGCTGAGACTTGATGTTACACAGAATGTAGGAGCCCCTACTTCAAAGAGGAGATATAGATAGTCTCTTGACTAATTTACTGAATCCGTGGCTCTTATGAGAAAATGTATTGTGACTGAACCATCTTCCTTTCAGGAAGCAGTGCAGTATCCTACTTGGGTTGATGCAATGGTGGTGGAGTATGACTCCATTGGGAAGACCAGTGCATGGGAGGTAGTCCCAAGACATGTCGATAAATCAATGGTTGGATCAAGATAGATCTACAATGTAAAGTAAGCTGCTGATGGGAGTGTGCAGAAATACAAGGCCAGATTTGTGGCCTTAGTATTCTCATAGATCAAGGGGATAGATTATGATGAGACGTTTGTGTCTGTCGCAAGGTACTCTTCCATAAGATCCATCCTTGCACTCTCAGCAGAGATGGGATGGTGCATTCATCAGATGGATGTGAAAACTGTGTTTCTAAATGGGATCATTGAGGAAGAGGTGTACATAGAGCAGTCTAAAGGTTTTGAAATATTCAATAGTGATTCGCATGTGTGCAGGCTCAAAAGAGAATTGTGTGGGCTGAATAAAGCACCCCGTGTTTGGTACACCTGGATAGACAGCTATTTCATCAGACTGGCCTTCACCAAAAGGGAAGTAGATGAAAACCTATACCAGATTGTGGTTGAGGGTAAGGTATTGTTCATTATTCTTTATGTTGATGATCTAATTTTGACTGATGGTGAGTAGTTGATACACTCATGTAAGGGAGTTCGAAATGAAGGACATGGGACTCCTTCATTATTTTCTTGGATTGGAAATATGGCAGTGGGATGGTGAAATTTTTGTGTCCACAGGCAAGTATGCAAAGGAGATATTGGGTAAGTTTAACATGGAGAGCTATAAACCCATGGATACTCTTGCATGAAACTAAAGGAAATAGGATGATACTTCTAGAGAGGTAATGGATGCTACTGTCTATCAAAAATTAGTGGGCTTGCTAATATATCTAGTGAACACAAGACCAGGCATTTGCGACGCAGTTAACCAGTTCAGTCAAACTATGGTTATGCCTACCAAGATCTTTTGGAAGGTGAGGAAGCATGTCTTGAGATACCTGAGGGGCACATCAGAGTATGGTCTATGGTACATATGGACGAATGGAGTGAATTTTCATGGCTTCAAGGATGCATATTGGGCTGGAATTCGATCGGACAGAAAGGGAACATCAGGGGGGATCTTTAGCATTGGATCGACAATAGTTTCTTAGTACAGCAGGAAACAACGATCCATGGCACTCGATTTAACGAAAGCAGAATACATGGTAGCAAGTCAAGCCGCATTTGAGGCTATCTAAATGAGAAATACCTTGGTTGGTTTGTTTGGTTCTGATATGGACCGATAGTGATTCATTATGATAATTAGAGATGCATTAAACTCTCGATTAATCTTGTGTTTCATGATAGGTCCAAGCATATATATATTCAGTTCCATAATCTCAGATATTATGTGCAGAGGACGATCATGTTGCTTCAGTAAATTCCCATGGAATATTAGGATGTAGATATTCTGACGAAGGCGCTCACCAGGAGAAAATTCGAATACCATAGTGACAAGATCGGGTTGAAGGATAATCCCTTTCTTGTTGAGAGGGAGTTTTGAGATTCAACAAGAAGATTCAGTACCTACGCCTAGTGCATTAAGCACATGTTTGCATTTAACACTTGGTTGTATTAAGCACCCAGACTAGGGTGGGTCCCACAATGCTATTTTTGGGTGCATGTCTATTTTTATTATCCCTTAATTAAGATGGACATTAAACTCTAATATATTCTCAATGTGGACTTTAATGAGTTAACTGAAAGTGATAAATTAAATTAGCTAGTGGGTTTCGAGTTAGAGGTTGTTTGGTGGGACATGCAGAGTAATTCTAGTTGTAACAGAGTTCGAAGTGTAGTGGTGCATGAGTTGGTGCAAGTTGTAAACAGTTTAACTCGGTTAAGTGAGTTAAACTTAGTTGTGCTAGTTGTAACTAAAGATACACTAGTGAGAGATATAGTGAATTAAATATTAATTAATTCACAATCAATGATCTCACATGCAACTGAGGATTTAGGATTATTAGTTGCATGCATGTCAGATCTAGTGGAGAGCTAGTTGAGTTCTAGGTGAAAGGGAAGTTGAATATCAGTTGTAGGATAATCTGCTTGGACACATGGAGGCAAAAACTCATTGGAGTGACCATGATACTTGCGCTATCAAGGTAGGAAAGAATTCCTCTATTTTAGGGATCTTTACGATCAAGGATTGCGCAAGCAAGGCAGGCTATCTGGAGGCTGAAAATTGGTTATGTGTTGGTCAGTTTTGTATATGACAATGTGAGATAATTAGCTGAGTAGTAAAGGGATATTGTGAGAAGAGTTTCGTATGAAATTGTTTCATGATCCATGCTTAATATACAATAGAAGATAGTGGGGTTTTTTTAACTGTAAGCTTTCCCCGAGAAATTATCTATGTTGTGTGTGATTGATCTTTCTTCATGTTCATGTAATTAGCGATTGTGTTTTTAATTTTGTAAATGATTTCTAGAAGCGATCCATGATTTAACTTTAGTACATTGTTAGATCAGGTGAATCCAAGATATACATGCATATTGTATAATTTCTACATTCATAGTGTCCTCATGCACTCAAGAAAGAGGGAAAATTTAGCGAGGGTGCATTGTACCACCTTGTAGGGTTGAAGGAATGGAAATAGATGCCTTCAGGTCTTCCCTATGCACCCATGTGACCTAAGAGACAAGGAGGTTTGTAATATTCCTAATTGAGCTTTTAGCTAATTATAATATTAAATTTTGTCATCCTTAATTAATATATGAATAAGAGGGTAGAGTGACCCAGAATTCCCTTTAGTAGGAATAAAACCACTTCTTAATGTGAATGTGGATCAATGCATCTAGATGGGGTCAAGATGAATAAACCACTACTTGTTGTGAATGTGGGTCAATACATATGGATGTGGTCCATTTGACCAAATCAACAACGCGGTCATGGAGGTACTGGAGACAATGGAGGACAACGCAGTCATAATGGAGGTTAGTGGCCATGTGTGTAGCATCATTATTGCATGAGGCGAAGAGGGTGAGGGATCACAAGCATATAAGGAAGGGGATGGAAGCCATAGAGAGAATTATGGATTATTATTATTTTCTTGTCATTCACGACTTGAGCATGCTGGAGCTATTTAGTCGAGTCTGTAGTGTTGTTTAGCACGAGGGTGTCTCAGAGTGGAGATCCCAACCTCATCCTTAGAGGACTTCAAGTGCATACTCAAGAGAGGATTCTTGTTTTCCATGTGAGTTGATCCCATTATACGACATTCAGGCCAATTGCATACCCTTTAGTCCTACGCAGTCACTCAGTGACTTACGTAGTCTAGTAGCAGAGTTTATCAGAAGAGGGTGAAATTCCATAGCATTTCTTCTTCGAATCCATTGAAGGGATCAACCCTTCAATAGTTGGACTTGGGATTACTTGCAACTATTCTATCTTTCAGTTCATCCAATAGTTCTCCATACCAACAGTTATTCATAGTAAATCCTAGGAGGGTGATTTTACGAGGTCAGCCAATCCTGAAATCCTTTGTGGGTTATTTTGGGTTTTTTCCATAGAGTTCGGATTCTAAATCCTGGATTTTTTTTGGCATAAGAGAATCCTCTTATTGGCAGTCCTATTCACCCACCAACAATATTTCCAGCAGGGCAGCGCATAGGGAGAGCTCCAGCAGTGCAACAAAGAGAAGTTTTTTTAGTGGGAGAGCTAGAGACCATTTGAACCGCTTTTGCTAGCTTGAGTGATATCTATTTTTAAGCATTTTTGTATTGTTTACACCTTCATATTAATAAATTGGCTCAGTTTTTGTATCTATTTTTATGGTGTTTTCAGTTTATTTCCATATTGTTGTAGTTTCCAATTTATTGTGTTTTGTATTACTACCTTTTCCTATTTAGAATATTACAGTGGTATTAGATTTCATAGACCTGGCTTAGCGTGTTCAAAAAATAGTTTATGACACCCAAAGATAGAGAATACATTACTGACCAGACAAGGAGATACAAAAATAGAGAACGCAGAAATTCGCTGGAATAAAAAGTGACCATTTTGCGTTAGATGTTTTGGGAAAATGGATATGAATATTGAAAATCCGAGTCATGGGTTTTGTGAAAAATGAACCAATTTTGTTTCCTTTTAAGCAACTTTTTCACATTCAATCTATATTGAGAGAAAAAAAATGTTCTATAAGAGATACAAAAACCGAAAACACAGAAATTTGTTGGGATAAAAAGTGAGAGTTTTTATTTGGATGTTTCGGGCAAATGAAGATGAATTTCGAAAATATGAGGTATGGGTTTTGTGAAGAAAGGACCAATGTTATTTCTTTATGTGTAGTTTCTACAAATTTGGTCTGGACTGAGAGACAAAAGGTTCTTTGAATATGATTTTTTCAGATTTGCTATGGTGGTCGTTTTTCAAATTCTTCCAATTACAATACAAGATTCAACTTGTCTTAGAGTTCAAATACAAAAAATAAAATTTTGTTCCAGTGGAGTAGGATAAAGGGAGTCTCCAATGGAAGAAGAAGGTTATGTGAATGATTTTGGAAATCTCCTCCTAAGAACTGTGAAGGATCTCGCCAGAGAGATCAAGGAGATGAGAGTGGAGAGACAAAGGGAGACCCGAAGAGGGTTGAAAAAAAGAGAAATTTATGGTACTTCACATCATTAGTATGAGAAACTGGGAGTGCAAAAAGCTTCAGAACACTCCACTATGCCTACCTTCCTAGTAGTAATAAATGGAGCTGGAGCACCACAAGAGCAAGAGGCTCTCAGTGATTATTTTCTAGAATATGAATCTCAGTCTCAAAGATTCAAAGAACATCTAAATTTCCAAGAATTTTTCCATATTAAGGAAAACCAAATACCTTGCAGCTACAACTAAGGAATAGGGTAGACATAGGGAAATGACCTATAGTGTACCGTGGGTAGAATTTTTCTACCTACTTTTGATGGGTCATCAAAGAGTACGACGAAGACTTGAGAGAAGACAATTAAGCATACACTTGTTGATGAGACACCACCCATTGTTGAGGTATCCATTGATGGGGTATCTGAGGTTGTGACCGAGCTCTCCGATGATACCAGTGCATCACAGGTTGATGAGGTGTCGGGAGACAACTCAACCATTGTTGAGGAGTCGATAGGTACAAATACCTCAAGGTTTGTGGCACAATTGTCAGATGATAATCACATGCAGCTGACTAGTGAGTATGCCTTGCATATTGGAGTATATATGGAAGAGGGTGGGAAACCATCCTTTCTTCTAGGCCTTCAGGAGGTGCTAGGAGATATATATCTATTAGATGATAGTCGCACACAATAATGCCATCAGTTTTGGGTAGACCTTCTAGCCTTGAAGGTGAAAGTCACATTAGTACAAGGGGCTATCCTATGACAAAATGAGGAGTTGGAGGGAATGAGATTATTTTGTGCCAAGTAAGTGAAAAATTTGGCCCACATGGGGGAACGGTTGGATTCCATAATGGTGTATTTAGAGGGCACATTGGAGTGTTAGAGAACCCCCCCTTCAGGCACACATGGAGAGGGTGCAGCACTCGCAAGATGGAGTGATTATTCTATGTATGAGGATTCTTGCATTTGATTATTTTCTTGAGGTTGGATGGTGAGAGGTACTAAGCTGGTACCCCATGGAGCATGCTAGGCAGTTGGATGCATCCATGGCCACATTTCAGCAGAGTCCATGGATTTCGAGAGGGACACAAGGGCCAGACTATTGTTTGGATCGAGGTGGGATTTTCCATCACATGATAGAGTCGGGAGGTGATGGTTGTCAATGCATAATGGGTTTGAGGTTTGGGTGCACACACATTGTGAGGTATTTATCAGAGCCCCAAAGATCCCTAGTGATAGTATGGTTCGACATGAGGGGACACCCTTTTTAGGATTTATCTCAACATACCGACCATGAGTGGAGTCACAGGGTGATTAGCCTGTTTTGGCAGAAGCTAGTGAGAGGAGGTGGCATCGACAAGCCACCAGACAATGTAGTACATAGAGACAATTCTCTCTCACGGGAATATGGTACACTTGAGCTATAGAGGATAGGAGTCATTATTGCATTATCATTGGCACATGAGGAGTCAGTCCGCTCGGATCCTTTAGAGAAAATGGGGAGATATAGCCCACCTTATGGGGGGTTTACTAGTAGAGTGGTGGATATTTTTACCCATGCAAGATACTATATAGTATAGGATTGTATAGCCATAAATAGCGGAATTTGGTGGTGTACTGGGGTAAGTTGCAGCATACAGTGGTATGATGAGGAGTGCGTAGACACTTGGTGGTATGTAGTGACCAATGATAGGGTGGAGCAGGCACCTGGAGTGTTTCCTCGAAGGGGACATATAGATAGGGGCATTAGGTGTACCCTCAGATGGAGCTCACCTAGGATTGATGAGGACATTTTTGGGCATCTAGAGATACCACGTTTAGCAGATACAGGGCTACAAGGGTGTTATTGGTAGATCTGAGGCAAAGGGAGCCCTGATTAGTCATGCTAGAGTGATTTAGATGATGTAGCAGAGGTAGAGCAGGAGGAAATTCTTTTTGTATGTGAGGATGATGAATCTTCTTTAGATGAGTCCATGGGGTCATATGAAGATGCTTCTTAAGAGCATGAGCCATCATGTAGAGTTGACAAAAATAGGTGGGATTTTTCTTCCACCGTATAGGGTGAGCGGTTAGAGGACTTGATGAGAGATATTCAGGATGATGAGTCACTTGTGATGATTCAGCTTGAGCAGCATATGGTGGAGCATGGGGCAGCTGAGAGGGAGGCTATGCACATCATGCATGATTAGCCCTTTGGGGGGCTTGAGATGGAAGCTCACAATGGTCGTGCTAGATATTGACTAACCTTGGGTTCAACCATTAAGGATGAGTTTTTAGATGGTGGTGCATGCGGGCGACCCATTAATGAGGTGTCGATATATGAATATACAATTATCATGACTTCGTACTTTCAGGGATAAAAACTCTTTTGGGAGCACATTGATGGGGCTTTCGGTACATCTTGCATACCCAGGCGATTCTTGTTGATGGGCAACATAGAGCAACATGAGTTGAGTTTGAGTTATGAATATGTCACCACATTGGATTCTTTGACTAGGATGGAATTATGAAGGAGATGATAAGTTCAGTATCTTATTGATTGTATATTCTTAGTACGGTGCATAACAGCCCGGGGACTACTCGATATGAAAATTACTATGGTTTATAGTTCGCAATGGGTCACCTGCCGACAACTCTTTATCATTTCCGCTCTGGAATTAAAGGAGAGTAGGATCAACAACGGATTGAGTCGAGAGGTGGAGAGGTGATGAGTTGGTACGGTTGGTGGGGTAACCTCTGATCAGATCTATGGCATAGAAAGGGCCATGGAGCATTGATGCATGTTGGAGAGTCTTGACATCATGGGGAAATAGCCATGGCAGGATGTAGTGCATGATCGTGTTTGTGGGAATTAGGTGATGATTGGCCATAGTGGCATTGGGATCCGAGAAGATTTATTAATGATAGGTATGGCGAAGAGATCAGTTGGGATCTAAATTGAGGTCTGTTCCAAGTGGCATGCAGGGGCAAAGCCGCACTAAGGGGTTTGTATGGGATCTAGAGGTGGTCTCGGTTACATTGGGTCGGTAGGTTGGCCCACATCCTTGCAATTTCTTGAGGACAAGAAACGTTTTAGCGGGAAAATTTGTAATGTGCTTCTTAATTTAGATTTTAATTAATTAGAATATTGAAATTTTAAATATTCTTTCACTAATAAATGAATAATAGGGTAGAAGGACCCATAACACTTTAGCGGTAATTAATCCACTTCTTATGTGAATGTGGTTCAATGCATCTAGATGGGATGAAGATGAATAAATCACTCCTTGGATGGGCTCAATTTGACCAAATCAAAAACGTATTAATTAAGGTAGTGGAGACAATGGAAGACAACACGGTCATAATGGAGGTTAGTGGCGTTGTGTGTAGCATCATTATTGTGCGACAAGAGGGTGAGGGCTCACAAGGATATAAGGAAAGGGGATGGAAACCATATAGATCATTTGGATTATTATTATTTTCTTGTCATTCACAACTTGAGCACGATTGAGATATTTAGCGAGTCTGTGGTGTTGTTTAGCATGAGGTGTCTCGGTGGAGATCCCAATCTCATCCCTTGAGGGACTTTGAGTGCCTACTTAGAAATGATTCTTGCTATCCATGTGAGCTGATCTCATCATCGACATTCAAGCCAGTTATGCAGAACCTACGAGGTGCTACACACTTACTTAGTGAATTAAAGCGAGTCGATTAGGAGATTTCATTAGAAGAGGGTGAAATTCCATAGCATTTATGTTTGGAATCCATTGAATGGATCATCCCTTCAATAGATGGGCTTGGGAGTACTTGAAACTATTTTGTCTTTCGATTCAACCCCCACGGTTCTGCACGCCCTTGGCTTGTGGTATAAAACCCTAGGAGGGTGATTTTACGAAGTCGACGATCAAAAAAAATTTAGTTCCTTCTAGGTTTTCCATAGAGTCTGGTCTAAATCCCTTGTTTCATGAGCATCGACATCCTCATTTATGCAATTCTATTCACGAAACCATGACATTACGAATAGGGAAGCACGGAGAGAGTGCTCCGGCGGCATAGAAGAGAGTAGTGTTTTTAGTGGGAGAGCTTGAGGCCTTCAGTTTTGCTTTCCGGATTAGTTATATCTATTTTGAAGAACTGGTATATTGTTTTCACCTTAATATTAATAAAATGGCTCGATTGTTCTATCTATTTTCATGAGTAATTTTCGGTTTATTTCCATATTGTAGTATTTTCTGGTTTATTTTATTTTTATTAATTTCTTTTCCTATTTGGAATATTGCAAAGGGAAAAATGTCGGACTAAAAATGTCGAAGGATGAGGAATAGGAAAGTTAAGCCCTTCAAAAGAGTGTTCTTGTGTGCTAAAAGGATGGGTCATTGTCGCATGTTGAAGGGTTGAATGAGGAGGATGTGTGCCTTCGTGATACACCCATTCCCCTAAGGAAAATAGGGTGTGTTTTACCACTCCGGAAGGTCAACGCAAAAATATCTGTACCCCATTTTTATGCCATTCACTCGGGAAGAAAGAATGGGTCAAATATGGCACAATTTTCAGGTCAAATGAGCTTGAGCTTAGGAGTATTAGATATGAGGAAATCTCAAAAAAAATTGATTGATAGGATTAAATGTTAATATAATGAGAAGAATGATACGCAAGGATTTATAGTTGTTGTCACATGCATAATGGAGGATGGAAGGTCTCCAAAATGTGGAATTTTCTTGCATGTGTTAATGAATTTAAAATTTGTGATAGAAGATTAAAATAAAAATCCAGCAAAAACACTAAAAGAAAGAGATTGACAACAAAAAAATCAAGATTTGACAGTGAAATAATGAGTTGAAAATTAAGCATGAAAACTTTTATTGAACTTGTTGATGAAGGGTTCCTTGATTCTACGGTTAATGCGCACTCCTTCCGGATGAAAGAATGATGGTGAAATAATTATTAGCTGATTTTAGGTTAAATAAATTGGCATGAAAAACATACTCATGCATAAGTGCCACTTGTTGTCACGGGGAAAGGATTAGTTAAGAAATAATTTAAGGCAATTCCTATTTTCTGGTGTGCCCTCATGCAACAAGTTTGGTCATGCATGCAACTAGATAGGGAACATGTCTTTGATATGAATGAGGTGCCTAGGTAGAAACCTTGCTCATACTGAATGAATGCACCTAGGTAGAGTGCACTTCTTTAGCTCAAAGGATTTCTCTCTCAAGTGCAGAGCCTTCGTCAACTCAAGAGGTGTGCTTTTTTCTTTTGTGAGATAGTTTATTGATTTTTTTCTTTGTTTTTCCACTTTTGTGTCGATTTTCTTATTGTGTGCATGTGGATGTAAGGAAAGTTTCTAAGTCAAGAAATACGATTGCATTCACCTAACCACAGAGTGCTAACTCAAACACTTACTGGTTAAGTGACGACACTTCCTAAGCATGGACCTACATGGAGGATGTGAAAATGGGAGAAAACACACGAATAAAAAATCAAACCACATGATGACGCATAGGGGCTTGAAATGAAAATTAGCATAGACTCCAAAATTGAAGTAGGAAAAAATTTTGGAGGGTCGTTGTTGCAATGAAAACATTCTTATAGTTCAAAAATACCTTCTGTATCCCAGTGAGCTCAATAGTCAAAATTTGTCGTCTCAAAGAAATCTCATCTAATGTTAAATTTATATCAAAACTTAGAAATTAACACTCCCTCTACGCTAGGGAAGAAATTCCAACCATATCACGTAATCATCATAAATATCTTGACATCAAATCATATCAAATCCTCGAGTATCATCATCAAATTTCATTAGTCCTCATATCGATCATCTCTTTCTTATTCTAACTAACCTCTTGATTGTCCCTACTTATATCCTCAACCGTATCGAATCTAAAGGAAGAATAATTTGATATTGGAGGAGAGATCAATTGACCACCCTCTATCTATTAGTGCACCACTCCTTCCACGAAGAGAATCACTCGCGTGGGGATCCCAATGCTACTAGTCGAGGAAACAACGGGGGAAACCAATTGTATATCTTACCGCCATAGCTAGAAGCCTACCTCAATCCTAGAACCTAATGGGGAGATTTTTCCTCATTACTGGCTTATGGGGAGAAAAAAATATATTCAACCCCATATCAAGCAATAGGTAATATATGGGATCACATCTCAACCATCCTATTTCTTGTTGATCTTACTAGATATTGTACTGAAGAGTCATTTGGTAGAACACTTTCATCATAATCTGAAGTTGGGAAGACAAAATTGCCCCAAAAGATCAGGATCACATGCCCCATCACCTCTCTGCCCCAGTCGGTAAAGGAAGAGGACAATCCAAACAAGGCCAACTTGCTGGTATGATGCCAGCTCAGTGCTCTCTACCAAGATAGAGGGAGAAACCCACGACTTGTAAAAACTAACAAGGATAACACATCTATGAGTGGATAGGGGAGTGATACACTATTTTCTAGAATCCCTCAACCCCGGGAGCCCTCCCATCTCAATTCCCTGCACAGGAGCTCAAATAGTGGGGAAAGAGTTGGCTCAATGTCGTGATCGGTGACTTTCTCTATAGATTAAAAACATTTCATCATGGTCATATATGGTAATCATCATGTGTCAATAGAAACAATCTCTTGTTAAAATCAAATATTGTATATATATATATCAAAAAAACGATAGCTTTTTCAATCTCCCTCTCATGGAGGCACCAAGCAAAGCCTAAGCTTGTCTTGCGTCAAAACACTATCTCAATATATGAAGGTATCTCCTCCCAAAAATGTACAATATTCTATGCCATTCGAATATAACTCGAGTATTATCATAATTTATTCTTATCATATCTGAGACAACTCGGACAAATCTCAAAAACTTCTTCATCACTTGCCTCACAAATAACCATGCTAACAACTTCATACTCAATCTCGGTCATGTGGAAAGCTACGGACATCAACAAAATATCCATGACATATCTGATACTAGGCAACAAATTTTTTTCTTATATCATCAATCACGATCATGATCGAAACATTAGTACATCCATGTGAAGTACATACTCGTAGCATGAATATCTCAAATCAAAAATTGATCATCTCACACAAATATTTCAAAGGGTACTTAGTGGCAATTCAATGCGTATAGACGACTCAATCTAAATTGACTTAGATCCTATGCAAAACATATATATACAAATGAGTGTTAACATGGAACATCAATGCTTCAATCAACTGGTATTGCCAATTAAGTTGAATGATATCTCTTTACCAGCTTGTTGAAATTCAATATCAGAGGTATAAATTATTTGCATTTCCACTTTATTTAAAAAATTCACTATATAGATTTTATTTTCCCAACTTTGGGACACAATTCATCATTCTTTGATTTTTTCATTTTGAACTTTAGAAGCCACCTTCCTCTTCTTTTATCATGAGAGGCTCATTTCTGTCAAGAAAATATCACGATATATAGAACAAAAAATCAAATACATATCTTGGACCACCTTTGAAGTATATGTTTGGTGGGTACATCTTCTTGCCTTCACTAGGTAGCTGTGAATGTGAACATATCGAGGCTCAGGAAACTTGATTCATACAATTCTTTCTACAAACATAACGCTTTACCAAGCAAATGTACTTATCCTTACATAGGTCAATAATTATTAACGTCAAATCAACTAAGTCTTTTCTCAAGCCTTAGATTCCAAATCAAAACTAATATCAAAGTCATCAATGTGTCTTGTAAAAATTCTTTAGGTTAGGTGATATGTAGATGTCACATCCAAGTTATGAATTCATTTACTTTGAAATGCCCAAAAATTTTTCATTTGCCAGAATATCAAGACTGAAAGCTTTAATGATCATCCTCATGATCAAAAATATAAATAATTATGTCATGAAACACAAATGCATACATCAAGGACATGTCATGTAGGTTCATCGATCTGTGTAGAGATTATTTCATATACGAATCACAACTCTTTATAGTTCGATTATTGTGCCAAGGATATGAGGCCAATACAAAACCTTATTGACTATCAATAGTAGTCAGCCAAAATTTACTATGCTCATATAGTACTATCATCAAGGCTACTCATCGGATATCAAGTTAAAAACCTAATTTGTTATCATAGTGAGTTCAAATCAGTTCATAACTCAAACATATGAAGCATCATGTCAATGCTCGTAAGAATATTTATGAACTATCAAAAATCATGTCATTTCTCATCTGTCGATCAACTAGATCTATTCAGTACATGCAATCAAATTCATATACTAGCTTCAATTATCAAATCAAAATGGCATACTCATATGTATATTCTAGTCCTAAACCTAAATTTAATCCAACACATTCACAATATCTATACTAATTCAAACATTCAAATTTCCCTGCTCTGGAACTTTCTTATGTGTGTTCCATATCTAAATAATTGTCATATTGTTCTTGTGTTCGATTTTATGCACAAGGCTTTCTTTTTGTGACCTAGAGGCATAACGACACCCATATGAATTATTTCATACGAGATGAGAAGCTATAATCAAATCCTCAAAAGCATGCAATGTGATTCGAGGCTTAGAGTAAACAAAACTATCTCTTCTTAGACTAGAACTTTATTGAAGAACAAAAATTAGATATTTTCTATTTGTGTCCATAATCCTAATTCAATAGTAAATAATATTCTAAACATATAATGAAAATGATAATGAGGTGTGGATTTTATGGATAGTTTCTCCCCTCCTCTGACAGAAGCCCTTCAACCATAGTAATCAACTTTTCTATAGTACTTTCATGCATGAAAGAATTGGTAGATCATAAAGTCAAGCTATATCATGTTCTAAAACATATATCCATCATGGTTATAACATGTTGGCATCAGCTACTTCATGATCATCATGACATCAATGTTCATCAAAAGTTATTATCAAATAGGAGTATGCTTCCAAGGGTATGATCAAAACATCACTTCTTTATAAATAAATCCATCAAATACACAATTCAATTATATACCATATTTTATAATTACTAAGCTCATCAAAACTTAACATTGTCTTCAAATTATTGAATATCAATACTTCTATCATCATGGTCATCACAAGCATTATCAATATTGTCGAGCTACCATATATAAGAATAAATGTGCAAGCCTTCTTTATGGGATCAAGATATCCAAAAATAATAAATCTTAAAGCATCAAGTATACCAATGTATTAAAAATCAATATTTTAGATAAGCTTCATAAATTAATAAATTCAACATAACTAAGAAGTAAGATACTTGTTCAATACGGGTACACCATTTCATCCCAATTACCACAAATCAAACTTTCTTATGCATGATCCATTTTTGAAGGGACATTCCCATCATACCTTAGGGATTACCTTATCGTCCTATATCATATCTATAAAAATTGAATAGCTTATCATACTTACCTTGAGCATTAAAATACTTATGCACCTTCTTAATTTTAAATAACAACAAAGAGACTTTTGTCAACTTTTCATCAAGAATTGCCTCCTTCCGTTTTCCACCACTATTTTTCTCTTCTGCCACTAGCCATGATCCTCAATAATGAATCCACTTATCACAACTCATCGGAAGGTTACAGTCCAAATGCTCTAATATACATGCATAAAATACAAGTAATAACCAAAACTAATAATTATGTCAATAAAAGTACTCATAAAAATACAGACATAAGAGACTATGGGAGTGAAAAGTACTTATCTTGATGAGAGGCGATCATCTAGCCCTTGAACCAAACTTCAGAGCCATAACTATACATTGTCCATATGAAAATGTTCTCTTCAATATTTAAACCAACTTGATCGTATAGTTCTAATAGAGACTATCCCATTTAGGTATTCATCAAATCTGACCAAATTATTAAACATCTTCACATTAGTCATGCTACGGTTTTGAATATCTCAAAAAAATTTCATAAGCAGTGCTTCTTCCAAACTGGCAACATAATATCCATCAAACCTATTAATACAATTAATAAAGGTTTCCTTCAAACCATAGTATTATTTAATGTCTTACTTACATCTTCTTTTTTCTTCCATCAACGATGTCATCATAGAGTGATCTCCATGAATTTTCTTCATCCAAACTGCGATACTATTTTAGTTTTTCCTAGGGATATATTTTTATTTTCTTTGGTAAGTACATTTAGTTATTTTCATTAAATTCACCCCTTAACATCATTACATTATTGATTTACACCATTATTCGGCAACATATGAAACTCTTTAAAAAAGAACAATATCATCATCTATGCGATTAGAAACATAAAGGAAAAATGAAGAAAATCACTCGGACATAGAGACACCAAGATTGGTCGGAGACCGGGAAAAACCAACTATAGGGAAAACCATTTCAAATTATTCTTATCATTAGATTGCCATTGAATGATTCGGCAAATAAATTCAAATTATCCATATAATTAACCATAAACCTACCAAAATAAATAAAAAGCATCTATAAATAGACAACAATATCATACTCAAAATCCGGTCTCGGAAACTTGTGTAAGTGATCCTTTCTCTGATTAATTTTCAAATATTGCGGTCGATGAGAGAAAACTTCGAATTAACTAAAAAATAAAATTTTAGGCTCTACTCATGGGAAGAGGTGACGGAAAATAAAGAACTTCTAGTTCTCACTTATACAAACCGGAAATTGAATACGGTGAAATTTCGCACGAGGCTTAAACAACTCGACCTAAAACCATAAAAACATGTATGACCCCATACAGACCCTATAATCTCGGCCTATACCAATCAGTATCCTTAAAATTTTCCTCAGACATATGTGGGACAAACCAAAAGAGAATATGAATGGTCTATGAATAATTTGCACAAAAGAAGTTGAGAGTCACTTATATTTAGGACACAAAGGTATCTAATTTCTTTGGGATGACCTCATAAAAATACATGATTATAATTAAATACTTTCTGCTTATTGAATAGGCAACCAATATTCAAAATTGATTATGAAAAGGAAGAGATCTTGTCCCATGATTTTGTTACTACATAGTCTTTAATTAATATGGTATTTTTATGGCTCCCCGTATCTTCTCAAATTTACCACTATATAAGTGCTATAGAAGTCAACACTATTTATTGAAAGGATAGACAGTATTTTTCTCCATCAGCTGGATTTATTAAAACATATTATTCTAATTTAATTAATTATTCATTGCATTCTTGGAATAAATGGGTTAACGATGTTGACTATTTTATTGATAGCAAAAACACAAAAGACGGATACGAGGCAATAATCGGTGAGTAGAAGCTGAAGAGAAAGAGAAACATTAGACTATCAACGGAGGCAACGAAAAGAGAGTAGATACGATAAACAATGGAAAGACGAGAGGAAATGCATGAAGAAAACGATTAAGGAGAAGAAAAGGAGCAAGTAGAGAAAACAAACTTGGATAGATCACGTAGTTAGAAGCTGAATAAACTCGAGGGAGGTGTAGCGCGGAGGAGCGTACTAGGCATGATAGGATAAACAAAAAAATCTACTAAGGAAGAGAAGTCTTCGAATAATTCCAAGTAGAGGATATTGGGCCAGTCTGAGTGAAAATCACATATCATGGCATGAAATGGACGGATATAGTTCCATCGTAAGATAAACGGAGTAGAAATAAAAATGAATTCCAAATAGCACGGGAATGATGCGTCTGGATAGATCAAGGTGATGATCTCATCGGCGAAATTAGATCACATACGGTAAATAGCGATGCACCCTTCTTGATGAATCGTCCTATTGAAAGCCATGCAATGTGATGC
Organism: Pinus albicaulis; assembly: GCA_034641835.2. Taxonomy (NCBI): domain Eukaryota; kingdom Viridiplantae; phylum Streptophyta; class Pinopsida; order Pinales; family Pinaceae; genus Pinus; species Pinus albicaulis. Next base: position 39,269 of record JAXQQM020064322.1, on the reverse strand, counting down.
GATCGAATCACACGATCTGATGGGATGCGTGGTAGCACAACATAATATAGTACATCGGTGGGCCGAAAACTCATCCTGTATACCACGAAATGGTAAATCTAATCGATGAAAAAGATGCGTCGTCATGATGGATGTGATCGCGAAGGACAAGTGGTAGCACAATGAAATATAGCACATCAGCTGATACAAAGCTCATTGCATCATAGAAGTGGCGTCTCTTGAATCAACAGTAATTCCATTGCATATGTCGCGGTGCAAATCTGAAACGAGATAACACTCTCGTAAAGAAATCATTAAAGGGGCGGTCGTCATTTCGAGCTATTATTTAAAATATTTAAAATTAGGGAGTATGGATTTTCCCTTTACAAATCACATGGAGAAAGAACTGCAACAAAGAAACGATTAAATGCAAATCACGTAAAAGCGGTCGATATAGTTGAAGCTAAAATCTAAAGGTGAAATGCAGGCTGTAGGACCCAAATCCATCTCGCAATTGAAATCAAAGGATAAGCACTTCGAAATCATGTTGGAAGCGAAGCGATGGGGGCAATAACCCGTTGAATCCGCAATTAGAATCTACAATCTCGCAATTGAAATTCTAAATTGCAGGCATCGATAAATGTGCAAGATTGGTGAAATAGAAAATTTACAAGGTATTATGTATTAAAGGCATATATGATTTATCGAAAGTATATTTAAATCTGATCTTAAAGGTAGTGGAATGTATTTTGAAATCCGCTGAATAGTGAATGCGAGGATTAGAAAGGCGTAGTTATTCATTTCGCACCGCTTTTGGATGATAAGTGGTAAAGGTGAAATGAACGCGATAGCTTCAGAGGGCGATGTGTGGCGTTCTATAACCACCTATTTCGCATAAGCCGGAGAACAATAATTAAATAACATGCAACTTGGTGTGCAAATTACGTCGGATTAGGAAGCTGAAGGAGGCAAAGTGCGATGACCGTTCGATCGGTCGAAAGGATGATGTATGCATATAGATATCAGCAACGAACATTTTACAAGATAGAGGTGGCCAATTGAACACGGCACAAAATCTGAGAGGCAACAATATTTTATGAAGAAAAGGTTGAACATAGCGAAAATGCGAGGTAGAATAAGACCCAACACTTTGTATAGAGGTAAAAGCGGCTACTGCCTTGATAATGGAAGAAAGTATGAACGCGGATAGAAAGGCTTGGAAGTAGGACCTAACCACGGAGAGAGAAAGGGCGGGGATCTAGTGTTTGAGAAAAGTGGTGAAAATTGAATGTTGTGGGCACGAAGAAAAAGAGGTAGAGTCGGAAATAGGAGAATGGTCGCCTTATTGGAAACACAACGATTGAGTCAAGTTAGGGGAAGGAAATGGCAGGTTATACGGAAACATGTTGAATATAATAGCATGGTAAACTGACTCACATTGAGTAGAAGAAAAGACAAATGGACAATGAAAGAAGATGAAAGGGCTGAGTGAAATATATTTATTCTTTATAAATGTATAAAATGAATTAATTCTTTATTGTATGTGATGCGAAGGCAAGTCTCAGTGACGAAAAACTCCCTTTTAATAATACTAAAATATATTCATACTATTATATTATTCCGAATGGGGTGAATGAAAATGAGAAAGGGAAGGAAAAGAGTCATACCTATTCATTTTGAATTGCATATGGAATGCACAAAGTTATGATGATCTCTATAAATAATGTTACTAGCATATGCATTAAAGAAATGGAGAAAGGGTGGAAATTGTAAGAAAATGAAGAAAGGTAGAAGGAAAGGTGAAAATCAGAGATTATATAAAGAAAATTTGAAGAGTTAGAAGGACTCTTAACGATAAAAAAGGGGAAAAACGAGCTATAAATATCCGGAGTGAGTCAACATATGATTTTATTGTACGGTGAGGAAGTTGGAGCTTCGATATCAAGTTGGAGCTTTACCATTCAATTGTAGCTAGCTAAGGTAGCAACCTCCTATGAGTTGTAGCCTACATAAAATAATAGATAGGAGATTTAGACTTCCACTGCACCAAGTTGTAGCTTGCATAATTGAGGTAGTAGCCTCCCATGGGTTGGAGCCTACACATAAATCGGTGGTGAGAGGAGTTGGAGCTTGCATTTGCATACAACAATAATAAGATGTGGTTTCTCCCTTATGGGTTTCCACTTATATCTATTGTCTATGTGCATGATGATTATGTGTTGATATTTTGTGTTGTCTGGCAATACTGCTTTGCTAACTTATTAAGATTGTTGTTCCATTGTTTATTAAAATGATCATGAAATGAAGATGTAAATAAGTGTAAAAGTTTTTACAAGACCATGACTATATTACCTTGATTCACCCCCCCTCTCTTAGTTCCAACCAAGGGTTCAACAATTAGTATCGAAACGGAGTTCCTTCTGCATCGAGTTTAAAAACTAGAAAGGAGATCCTGAGTCCCAAATATGGCTAATCTAGAAGAATGCTCAAAAAAATAAATCCCCTTTATTTCTTGGTACAAATTATGCACACTTCTAGAAAATAAGAATGAGGACGTACATAATGTCTCTAGGAATAATTTGAAGTGGTATTTTAGTTGGGATATACCCCAAAGGATTGTATTCTGAGAGAAAAGCCAAACAAGATTTTATAGCTAATGCTAAAGCCATGAATGCTATCTTAAGTGGTCTATGTAAATGAAATTTATCAAAAATGTCACACAAGTACGCAAAGAAATATGGGATACATTAGAAAGTATCCATGAGGGAATAAAAAAGGTGAAGATGGCCAAACTAAAGTCTATCGAGCACAATTTGAAAATAAAAAAATGAATGAAGATGAAGATGTTGTCGGCTTCTTCTTAAAGGGATTTCAAAAAATGTGAATAATATGAAAGCTATAGGAGAAGCCATTAGATAATGTGTAATTGTTCAAAAGATATTGAGATATTTACCATCTAGTTTTAATCCAGGTTGCATACATAGAAGAAACGATTGATTAAACTTTGACCATAGGCAATTACTTGGAAACTTAATAGCCTATGAGATGAGACTTCCCACGGAGAGGAAGTCAAATGTGAGTAGTCAACCTTTGAGGTGAGAAGAAAGAGGGAAAAGAGAGATACATGCTCCTTCTATAAGATGAAGAAGGCCAAATTTTTTAGAAGATTGGATAGAGAGCTCGGAGTAAGTATAAAGGTAAAGATTCCATTTAAATGCTTTGAATATGGAAAGTTGGAGCACTATGCATCAATTTTCATACAATAAAACAAAGATAGGACTCCAAAGACAAGTAAAAGCAAAAAAATAGCTAGCGAGAAAGGAAGATATTCAATAGAAAATCACTTTATGCTTTCTGACAAGATAACGGTCACATCACAAAATCTCGAGATGAATCCTCAAATAGAGAACGAGAACCTACGAATTTGTGTTGATGGCCAAAGAAGAGTACGAAAGATTCCTTCTAGAAGACGAGAAGAAGGTGAGGTAGATCTTGAAAGGGGAGCTAAAAGTGTCCTAGAGGAAATGAACGGAGACTTAAACTCAAGTGTAGAAAATGAAGACATTCTTCTCAAATATGTAAAAGACGTACCAAATTCGAGAAGATCTCATTCGATTAAAGTAGAACTTGAAGAATCTAAGAAGGTGGAAGACACGTTACGAAAAAAAGAAAATTGAGATAAAATTCAGAAGTAAGAAAAATTGGAAGAAAGTAGTATCCCTTTGAGAAGTAAATTAGAGCACACCCAAAGGAAGGTGATAATTAACACTCCTCAAATGATAAGCAATGAAAAATTGAATAAAATACTAAAGGCTCAGATATCCTCTCATGAAAATATTGGGATGAGTTACAAAAGGAAAACCAACAAATCCAAGGTAAAGAGGATAACGAGAATATCATTTTTGTGAAAGTTGTAAAAGAAAAAATTAACTCTGTTGATACGAGATTATTACGTGAAGGCGATAGAATAAAGGAAGCGGTACTGACGACTCGGAGATGTGGTGCCTCCCATGGAGACCTCGGTGAAGGATGACATTGAAAGGAATAGTCGACGCTCAAGGAACCACGAGTAAAGCCAAGAAGACTTGATGTGTGATGAAACAAACGAGAAGCAAGCGGCAACATCAAGAGACAAAGAATGAGAAGGGAAAAAGCAAGCCGTTGTAAAAGAATTTCAGTTGTTCGTGAAGATCAATTGAAGACGAGGATTTATGGAAGATCTCAAAGGATATTCTTTCCTCCTGTAATCACTTGTTTTTTCACATCTCGGCGGAAATATTTCTACATACGTCGGACGAAAATAATCAATTTCAACCTAATAAACGATCTGAGAAAATAGAAAAAGACATCTCGAACAGCAAATGGAAATCTAACCCTTACGAGATACCTTTAATCGTTTCCCATAGGTATTTATTTTTTGTAAGGTGTTCGACCATAAAGCCATGGAGTGTAGAACGTATGAGACCAAAGACTAATGTTTAAAACTCCAGGAGATTTATGAACAATGGAGAGTTCACTCGTGCATAATCCATTTAAAAATATGTCAGATACTTTGTATACCATAAAATCGGACACATGTCTTCCAAATGTCCTCTCAAAGAATGTGAGTCCATCTTCTCATAAAAGGTGCCAAACCAATAGCTTCTTGCGGTGGAAAAGTTGAATAAGTGTGACCTAGCTCTAATAGCTCTAGATCGAAAAAACCAATAGTATATGGACGAGTGGATTCTCAAAGCATATGAGGCAGAAGATCAAATCAAGTTGTGGCCTTTGATGAAAAGAAATCTGTCTAACATTTGGAAATGATAAAGCGAGGAAAATCAAAAGGAAAATGCTCGGTCAGTCTAAATAATGGAAGAGGAGAGCTCAAGATGTACTATTTGTGGATAGGTTGAAAGCCAATGTGCTAAGCGTCAATCAAATGTGTGATAAAGAATTTGTGAAGTCCTTTCGAGCCCAAGATTGTGAATGAATCGAGCACCACGGAAAAACCTTGATCAAAGGTGTTAGAGCAGGAAAGTAATGTCTATATATTGGAAGAAGATAATGAAGCATACCACATAAAACTTTATGAAATCATGGTTATGTCATAGAATATTGGGACACTTAAACTTTGACCACATCATCGGTCGAGCAGAAGAAAGCAATCAAATATGCCTAATAGAGAAGCCTCCAAATACTATATGTAAATGTACCAATTAGGCAAACAAACTTACACATATTTCAAAGACCAAAGATGAACTATCTACAAATGAAGCCACTTAAAACTATGCACATGGACACAAGTGGACCTTTAAGAACTAATGCCACCGAGTGGGAAATCTTATTTCATCTTCATAAGTAGATGATTTTACCAGGTTGACATGGAGGTGCCATTTATCAAATATAAGTACGAGCTTAATTGAGAAATTCAATATATTCAAGGCATTGGCGAGAAAAATCAAATAGGACGAAAGATAAAATGCATCAGATCGGACGAGGAGGAGAGTGAATTCACAAACCATAAAATTTTGTAGACCTATGCAATGAACATGGGATAAAACAACAATTTACAATTGCGGGTACACCTCAACGAGAATGGAGGTGGCGGAGAGGCAAAGCAGTCGATTACAATGAGTTCAGGAAGCCATGATGCAGAAAGTAACATTCCCCAAACCTATTGGGTAGAATCGGTACACATAGTTGTTCATATTCTCAATAAAGCTCATCTAAGACGAAATTGTGATAAGACTTCTTACGAATTATGGCATGGTAAAACTAATGCAATCTGACACTTTAGAGTCTTTGGAAGAAAGTGTTTCATAAAAATAATGATGAAAAAGCGGGAAGTATGACGCAGAGGCATTGAAGGAACATTTTAGGATATGCATCCAATAGTAAGGGTTACAGGTGTTACAACAAAGAATGAAGAAAATTGTGGAAAGCATTGATGTAAGAAGTTGACAAAGATCTACCCAGCAGAAACCAAAAACACATGTTGCTGATATCCTCCGGTGATCATAAGTGAGAACCAAGATAATGATGAACATAGCAAGACAATGAAGATCTTAAGATTAAACTCAAAGGTCCTCAAGAGACACTCAAAGGAACCATCTGTGAGGATCAAATCATTGGGGACAAGAGTGTAGAGTCCGGACAAAGAGACAACTAGCTGAACGAAAGAAGAAGTATACCTAGCCATGATATCCCAAATAGAGCCAAAGAATTTGAAGAAACTTGACAAAGACAAAAAGCTGGGTAAATACTATGAATGAAGAACTAGACCAAAATTGGAAGAACAATACCTAGGAATTGAACCTAAGACCCACAGAGAAAAAATATCATTTCAAAATGAATCAGCTATGAATAAGATGAATGAACAAGGGTGGGTAATCATAAATAAAGCAAACTTGTATGCAAGGGATATTCTCAAATTGAAGGACTTGATTATGATGAAACCTATTCCTAGCCATAATGGAAGAAATCGGAATGTTTTTGGCCTTTGCATGCTATCAGGGATTTCGGGTATATCAAATGGATGTAAAGTCTAGCCTTCGTGAATGGAGATCTAGAGGAAGAAATCTACATGGAAAAACTTGAAGGATTCTCATTAATAGATAAACCTGACTATGTGTGCATATTAAAGAAAGCCTTATATGTGCAGAGAAACAAGATCCTTATGCATGGTATTCAAGAGCTGGAAAAATACTTGCAAAAACAAAGTTTCAAGAAAGGAGGAGTAGACAACAATTTGTACATAAAGGCTAATGAAAATGAACTCTAATTGTAGTAGTGTATGTAGATGATTTCATGTTTGGTAGAAAAAAAAGATGAGTTAGCAAAAGGATTTGCGAAGAAATGAAATTAGAGTTTGGGATATTGTGATTGGAGAGCTCACCTTCTATTTAGAATTCAAATTCAAAAGAAAAGACAAGAATATTCATTTCGCAAGAAAATACTTAAGAGAAATGTTTTAAGGTTTAAAATAGGCGCAAACTTTTAATCAACTCCCATGATCAACGAATGCAAACTATGTTCTAATGATGGATGAACGGATGTAGATCAAAAACATTACGAATCCATAATAGGAGATGCCCATTTATACCTAAGCTGCTTCAAGAGCAAATATGTTGGTAGTAGGACTTGTCTTAAGACTCTCATGGCCACAAAACAAAATCATTTGCTTGCAATCAAGAGAATATTTAGATATCTACAAGAACTTCGCATTATGGCCTATGGTATCCAAAAGGAAAAAGCTTTACGCTGACGGCATACACATATGCGATTGGGCTAACTATGTGGATGACGGGGAAAATCACAAGTGGAGTCCATTTACTTGGGAAAAAGTACGTGGCATAGCTAAACAAAGCAAACTTCTATCTCTCCATCTCTGACGAGAAGAAGAATACATGGCAACACTGACACTGCGTTTATATTTAAATATCTGCGATCAGCTCCAACTACTCCAGAGACATGAGTAAGCATTGATGAACCCATTGCGTAGATGTGACAATACAAGTGCAATAATTATATCAAAAATTCATGTACTTCATCAAAAAATAAACACATCTAATAATTACCATACCTCAAAGAACAAGTAGCATAAATTAGTGAAGTTGGAATATGTACCAACTAGGAACAAACAACGGACATATTCATGAAAACCTCTTGCTAAAGAACCATTCGAATATCTAAGAGACAAGCTAGGGGTAGTGTCATGATGTTACTCTCTAACATGATCGAAATCAATAATAAATAAATAAATAAATAAAAAAAATACAAAATAATAATAAATTTTTAAAAGGATGCATACAAGGAACGGAGACCAATACAAAATGCAAAGTGATAGTCAATGTCGGACAAGAAAGCATCATTCTAGAGGGAAGAAGAAATCAATAAAAATTGTCACAAAAGAGCTAGAGCAATGGAGTAGTGCATGGAACAGGTCCTCAACATCAGAATATTATGAAAATATAGAAACCACACTAGGAAAAATGAAACCATTTTTCAGAAGTGATGTGAGGAGAAAAGAAAAATAAGAAAGACTCTTCTCGAAAACGGAAGGGGAAGAAAGACAAATCCTTTCAAAATGAAAGGGAAAATCTGAAGGAAGTATCGAGATCTTGGCGGATGTGTTGCCATCAATTGCAAGGGAGACTGTTGGAAATATTGTCATTGATGGAAAAAGACACAAGGAGCAGATCAAGAAATAATGCGATGGCGAGCGGAGAGAAGTAGAAGAGGAAAGGGTAGCACTAGACCCCTATCGTGAGAGAGCGAGAGAAGAAATGAATGCGGCTAAGAAGTAGAGCGAAAGAAAACGGAAGGCAACATAGAAGCGATTAAGGAAGAAAAGAATGAAACGACAAGAAACAAGCTCGGGGAGAGATCAATTGGATATTGCAATTCACAGAAGACGAGGATAAGCACTCGAAGATCACATTGGAACAGAAGAGTGATGAAGCGATAACCATTGGATCATGGAATGAAGATCTACGATCACAGATTAGAAGTGCTAATTTGGGCATCGATAAATGTGCAACCGTGCCGCTAGAAACAAAAAAATTACAAAGGGTATTATGTATTAAAAGCGTATATGGCCTAGAGCGAATATATTTAAATACGATCTTAAAAGATAGTGGAATGTATTTTGAAATCCATGAAACTGAGTGAAGGCATTATTAGAAAGCGTGAAGTTTTGTTTCTCACCACTTTTTTAAGAGGGATAAAGTGGTAAAAGGTGAAACAAACGCGATAACGTGGGGGCGACGTACGGCACTCTAAAACCACCTATTTCGCGTAGGTTGGGAACAATTAAATAACATGCAACTTGGTGTGCGTTAGTCCGGATAAGGAAGCTAAAGAGGGCGGTGTGTGATGACCATTTGATCGATGAAAGGATGATGTGCATGTGGATATATATGACATTCTGAGGCTAAGTGCAGTAGAACGCGACACAAAGACACGAGCAACGACGGTTCATGAAGAAAGGTTGAACATATTGAGAAGGACTCGAGTAAGAATAAGACAAACCCTTCATATGAAATAGCGGCCTACTGCCTCGATAACGGAAGAAAGTATGAACGCGGGTAGAAAGGATGGAGTAAAGGAACAAACATAGAGAAAAGACGAGGATTAGTGTTTTTGAGAATTGAAGATTGAATGCGTGGGCACGAGAAAAAGAGTAGAGTCGCGAAATAGGAGAATATGGTAGCACCTTTGGAAAAACAACAATGCAGTGTCCAGTTAGGCCAAAATAAGAAAGTTATGTAGAACTATGTTGAATATAATATCGGGAACAAATGACTCTGTGATGGCAGAGAAAGACAAATGCACAATGAGCAAAGAGATGAAAGAAGTGGGTAATCTCTTGTGCAGCAGCGCTGAAATGTAAATGAATTAATATTTTTGTATGTGATGCGAGAACTGAGTCTTTCACGTAGGCAAAGAAAAACTCCTCTTTGTGATACTAATCTTAATACATATTATTATATAATTCTAAATGGGATGGACAAGAAAACAAGAAGGGAGGCAAAGAGTCATACCTGTTCATTCCGAATTCCTGTGCAACGTACGAGTTATGAGGTGATCTCTATAAATAATGTTACCGGCATATGCGAGAAAAAAAGAGAATGGATAAAGAGGTCAAGAGTGTAAAGAAGAATGAGAGAGAGGAGTTGTGAAGATCAGAAATGATATAAAGCAAATTTTAAATTTTGGAAGGACAATAGTAAAAATGTCAGAGAAAAACGAGTTGATATCCGGGTAAATACGGCATATGATTTTATTGTAAAGTGAGAAGTTGGTGCTTCCATATCAAATTGTAGCTTCATAGATGTCTAGTTGTAGCTGGTTGAGGTAGGAGCCTCACAGCAGGTTGTAACCTGCAGAAAATAGATGGTTTTGGAGCTTCCTTGCAAGTTGTAACTTACGGGGGTGAGAGTAGTAGCCTCCGGCAAGTTCCAGGCCTATAGAAAATCGGTGGTGAGAGGAGTTGGAGCTTGCCTTTGCATCACGACGATAATAAGATGTGGTTTTCTCACTTGTGGGTTGTCCCACTTATATCAGTTGTATATGTGTGTGATGATTATGTGTTGATATTCTGTATTTAATCTTCTTCATACCTACGCTCATTTATTAAGATTGTTGTTCCATTGTTTATTAAGTTTGTATCATGAAACAGATATGTAAATAAAAGTGCTTCAAAGAAAGTTTTACAAGACCATGACTATATTAAACGCTGATTCACCCCACCCCTCTCAGATTTTAGCAAGGGGTTCAATAAGCGATTCAAAATTTTGGTATTTAATTTGTAATTAAGACCAGATAGCATGAGAATACAAAATTTGCATGGATTTCCATTGATTCCATGATTAAACTAGGAAACCAAGGTGTTGTAGAGAATACCCCCTCTTATGCTTGATTAAAGCCTGGGAAGAAGAGGATATTATTGAGTTTATACTTTGATTTCCATTAGGAAAAAAGTAAAATTGTTCTTATTCCTTTTCATTCATGTGCATGATATGTGTTGATGACGAAATTTTTGCTTCTGCTAATGATTGCCTTTCCTAAGGAATTATGGTCCCCTCCTTAGTTAGGTACTACCTATATTTTATCTAGGATAGGTTACAATTTCATTTATAGATTAATTACCTACTTATTTTACCATGTTTTCTAAATTATTTACATTGTTTCAACTCATTTCAATATTTCATATATTCTTTACTTTTCACTAAGCTTCACTATCTTAAATAGTTTTGTTTCAACTCCATTATATTAATTATTTTCCCTCCTAATTTTGTGTGTGTGTCAATTGATTCAAGAAGTTTTCTTCTATTTTCAAGTTATTGACTCAACATGTCAGTAAATCTTCTACATTATAGTATTTACTCGAGTTCAAGAATATATCATTTGTATTTTTTATGAATGATCAACTAGCATGATCAAAGTGACCCGTTGTTTCCTTCTCGGTGTTTCTTTCTAGCGGAGTGATTTATTTCCTCTTAGTACTTAATTTTTCGGTAGAGTGATTTAACTATCTTTTTGTGATTAATTTAGAGTAAAGAGTGATTTAACTTTCCTCTGAGAGTGTTGTAATTAGTCTTTCAATTCTCGCAAGTGTGATATACGAATATCTATGAGTGCTAAATGTGATGTTTTAATTTATGAAAAGTGTGATATGATGTTTGAATTCCTACAATGTGTCTTAGTGACTTGAAAGAATATTAAAATTCAAATATATCATCTTTAATAGTAATAATACTTTAGGTAGCACTAAATAGTATTAGCATACATGGTGCATCACAATTCAAATTTTCCTTATGATCATTAGGTTAGGTAAATTTTACCTTCTCATTTATCTAGAAATTATTTTTCTATAACTATATTAAGAGACCAAAACACCCATTTTGTTATTAATTAACTTCATATTTTAGTTCTTTACTTAGACCCACATACACCAATTCAAGTCAAAGTGCAAAAGGTTGGAAATATAATCCTTATGGGCCATATGAAATTAAAAATACTTGTGTGGAAGTTGAATTGCCTAAAAGAGAATTTGAAGAGCCATCAAGAGTCCAAGGGACCTCCTTGGATATGAAACGAAGAATAATAATCCACTATAGTAATGTATATCATAGGAATGATCAATTATACTCACACCTAGCAATCTCTATCTAGATTTTGTGTCTTTAACAATGGATAATAGAAATGTGGCTCAAACTAGGCCATTTCCCATGTTACTAATAGATTGTAAGGCATAGTTTTCATTTTAATTTTCTTTAGATTATGGATTCACATATTTTATCTTTTCTTCGGTTCATAAACACTCTTCGAGAAATGTTTCTAGGACCTAACATTTAGATTTGGATAAAGGGTGCTAATATTAGTGACAAATGAAAATGAAGCAAAACAATGGAAGTAGATAAAAGGATATACAAAGAAGTGAAAAGTATAAGTTACATTTGGTACAATGCATTAATAAATGTCTCATGTTAGTGCCTCTAAATAATGGAAATAAATAGTTTTGACTCACCCAAGACAGGGAAAAAGCAGCTTCCTAAATGAAACATGGAAATGAGGATACAACCAAAGTAGTCAATAATTAAACTCAACTAGTGATCCATATTAGAGTTCCCTTAATAGTAGTAAATCATGACTACAAAAGGTTATTTTACCTTTTGATAAAAGACCCGCCTTCTTTCAAGAAGTGTGCTAGATGGGAGAAACATTGACTTCAGCATAACTAGAGAGATGTAAGAAAAAGGTATCTATGGATCATCATATGAATACGATTGATTGGTGACAAAATGCGAAGGAATTTTTTATCCACAAGGCTTACCCACTTCGGTCGGTAATAGATCCCATATTTTAAGATGCTACTACTCAAACCATCGATAAATAATCATAGTTTTGTTCGATGCTTATATTTTCTAATCTTTCGGGAGTATGGGTGAAAATAAAATCTCCTATATAACTTAACATACATAATTCCCATAATTCCCTCTAGAGATGGGTCACAAATGTTTAATATGATGGACTTTAGCACTACAAAATGTACCAATATGAATTGCAAGAACAACTATTTTAATTTTGGATTGGTGATAATTATTTTGTGAGGACTAGATACTCCATCTATTATATTTGGTAAGTATTGCCAAAGAGTATTTAGGTCACACCCGTTTTGAAAATCCTATAAGGAGTTTATGGAAATCATTTGCAAATCCTTTTAGTATATATTAAGTATTATATAGATGAAACTTTTAACCTTCCTAAAGTAAAATTTGAATTTTTCTTTACGGTCATATCAATGAAGACAAATGATGTTTCCAAAATGCAAAATAACATTTATAAAGTACAAAGTTGGATTTGAAAAAGTCAAAATTTGGGTTCCAAAAGTACATAATTCTGATCCATCCAAAGCTATGTCTATTACTAAAGGCAGACCTAACTCTCGGAAGTCGAACGGTGAGTTGCGTAATAACTTCTAGATCCATTTGGTTTTCTTTTCACCCTCCTGCATCGGTGGATGTATGAATAAAATGTTTAATAAATTATCAATCATGCTAACATGTTTTGTCTTCTTTGGACTCCGACCCATTATATTTTGAAGGACTCTATCATATCCCAATTTAGTACTTCGATTTTGCTTGTTAATCACTTTTCATAGATTTATAAGGAACAATAATGAGCAAATTTTTTCTATACATTGCAAAGTAGCAAATTCATGAGATGCATAGTTACAAAATTTCAACGTACTTATCCAATGTAAATGATAATAATTTATTATTCTAGAAATTCATTTTCTATTTATTTTAGAAACCATTAAAATCTAAAATTAAGCTTTATCGAAGATTTCATAAATATAAGCGAGAACATATCGAACAATTTTAATAAGAATAGAAAATATTATACATTTTTTAGGGGTAAAAGAACTACTTTTGTATTATTCATTCTTATAGCCCAAGAGATAAAAAAACATGATGGATTCTTCTAACGATTGAATGGTATAAGTAATTAACCTAATTGTTTGTGCACATATATATTTCTTTTCAGAAAATATTTCAAGTAGACAAAATAAAGGCCTTACTACAGCTGCCAGATGGAATCCATGGTAAAGACATCAGCATGGGAATAGTGAACTATCAAAGGGATGTGAACTATTTTATACTTATAAGTTTTCAAATGCCAAAAAAATATTATGATGTTTTGTTGAGCTTTGGGCTGTGTGTGTTTTATAAGTGTATAACATAAACGGGGATATAATATATATATATATATATATATAGAAAAGAAAGAATAATATATCCAAATTTATGTTTTGTATGGATATTTGACATATAATAAATTGTAAGTAGTTATTAGATAAATGTAATGATAAATTAAAATAAACATTGGCATAATAATGGGGAATAGATTGTTTCTCTTATTTTAGTCATTTGATATTTTTCTTACTATAAAATGTTGTGTTAATTGTTATTGAAGCAATTTACTCTTCGTTATTTTTATTTTTATATTCTGGAATATTATCATTACTTTATAACAACTGAACCTTATTTCTAATGATAAATGAAGCTAATGATTAAAATTATAGTGTTTTAAATATTGCTTGTTGTTTGATATGAACATTCGAAGGAGATTATAATGAATTATATCTATATCGATTATGAATAAATATCTGTAATTTTCAACATTTAATTTCTGAAAAATAATTATTAAAAATATATACAAAATAAAGTTTATATACCATAAACATACATCATAAATGTGATATTTTGATTTAAACTCAAAATATGAATTAAAAATGGTTAAAATGATAGAGTGAATTTCTCAAATACAAAAACTATTAAAGAAAAACCTAGAAATAAACTCATCATGCTAAAATAATTGCATTAATGACAAGATGAAAAACACAAACACGATGACACTAACACCACTGTATGGGTGGACTAGTTGAGATGAATACCTTTTTCTCATGTTTCTATTACAATAATCATGTTATCAAGTAAATGGAATAATTGGATATCATGCCCCCAATAAAGATAAGATGAAAAAACAAAAACACGATGACACTACCACTATTGGACAGGGTGGACTAATTGAGATGAATAACTATTCCTCATGTTTCTCTTACAATAATTATGTGATCAAATAAATGGAATTAGTAAGGTTTCTCTCACTATCATCATGTGATTAAATAGATGGAATCGCTAAAATTAAGAAATTGGCCATGATAAAAAAACATCGTAGAATCAACCTTATGATTCTATTAGAGATGTAGAAAAATATGTCAATTATTCAGCATATGAGAGGTGTTAAAAACAACATTAAAAATAAATTTTCACACTTAGTGCAATGGTTTCAACATTGCCATGTTTTTCAAGAAATAGTTTCATTGCTAAATGAAATTGTAATCCGCTAAAACCACATACGAAATAAAGAAAAAGACTTGTTAAAAAAAAAAAATTAGAAACTAATCAAAACATCTTCAACGAAATTCATACATAAAATTTTTGTTTCACAAAATCGTGGAAATGTCAAATATTGTATTTCGAGGACACACATCAAACATAATATTAATATTAATATTAATGTAAATTTCGAAACAAAATGATGAATAGGTTTTACTAAAGGTTAAAAATTTAAATTATATTTTGATTTTTAGAGAAAGAAATCAATTAAAATATTTGATTATTTAAGAAAGAATCAATTCAAAAATATTTCATTAATATTTTTTCTAATGTGTTGGAAAGGTAGAAAAAGAAAAACACACAAAGTGATTAAACCTAAAATACCTTGACATGCAACCACACACTAAATTCATTTATCACTTAACTTTGAATTGACTCAATAACTGATTTACTTACTCTCTAAATATATAAAAATATTCATGCGGGAGTAGTTAGATAATTTTAACACTTCCCCTTAATTATAACTAGAATGAATCAACATAACTCAAATAATACTGTTAGGCTTACAATAGAAAAATTAATGGAATTATCACTCAAACATACCTATTGTCCTAATTACGGAACTAGGCTTACAATTACTCAAAACTTTTACATATTTTCATTTATTCCTCTGCTTCAAATTCTATATCTCAAAATTTCTACATTCTCTACATCGCGCTTTCCTTTTGTAGGCTCCATATTTCCTTTAACAGCTGCCTTAACTTTCTTTGACTTTTCTTGAGTTTGTACTTGAAAACAATTTGATCTTGTCTTCTGCACGTTTCTCTTCAAATATTCATTCAACCATGGACTTCTACCACAACATTCCATATTCAAATTTTCTCCATCCCTTCGTTACACTTGTGCTTCATATTCTTGTCTTTTGTTCTGCCATATTTCTTGATATCATAATCTTATCTCTTGTTGACTCCATTGGGTAAAGATGGTTTTTAGTGTATTCTTCCTTGTTTTTTAAAAACATCCATATCATTCTTTTCACTTTCATCATAAAATACTACTATTTTATTTCCTATATTATGCACACTCGAGATGATCATTCATTTCATTAAATTATTTTATTCCAAGCCCCCATTGCCTTAAGACTCCCATCGAATTTGTTCAATTTTCTTTTGAATCCATTCTTCAACGAGCTTCAAATTTTCATTAAGCTGATTAACAACTTTGATTTCAACTTATTCTCCTCTTTATTTTGGTACATGCATATTCAAAAAAATGTTAAGAACTTCTTTATTATGCTCTTTAGTGAGGGCTTCTGTATCTTGGCTTCCTTGTTTCCCTTCTTTCCATTGCATGGAGGTTGTCTTCCATTATTATGCGCACATTAGTGGATTTTCTCATCAAAAATATTTAATCTCCTTTTATATATGTAGTCATTACTTGTTTCTAGATGTAATATTCCAAAATGGAAAAAACTTGAGGAATATAAAACATATGCACAATTCCTACTATGGTAAAATAAGAAATTAAACATGTAGAGCTGGAAAAATGCGAGGGAATACATAAAAACATCATAAATATGGGAAGAAAGTAGTTAAGGCATATCATTATATATCAACATTAAATGAAAGTACATATTATGAAAAGGAATGCACTCAAGCCTAGATGGATTGAAATACACCAAGGAACCAAGCAACGGAAATGTGTGTTGCTCACCCATTGTCATTGTTGGAAACTACGTAATATGAAGAAGAACCATGTGCGAAAAGGCTGTTATAGTGCTTAGAATTATCCACTGCTCCATGATTCTCTCTCAAACCCGGAAAACCCACTGATTAGTTTTTGGCCATATTTTAAGTTTGGATTTTCGACGTTTTTTTAGTTGCCCACTACATTTTTGTTATCGAGCTGCCACACTCCACAGGAATGGCTAACGTCATAGAGATTTGAAGGAGATATATCAACTGAAAAAACACCCAATCAACTCAATAGGTGAAGGGTTGGTCCCATCACTCGAAAATAAGCTCAGAATTTGGAGATTTTCTCTCCTCCATTGCTACCTACTACAATCCCAACTCTAAACGAGGAAGCGCATTGTACATGAGGCCCGAAGCTTGGCCCAAATTCTAATTGTAGAAGTATAGTGCAAAATCAATTCAAGAGCTTCTCAATGGAAGAGTGGGATTCCCTATCGAGGCACCTGTGTAAACAACACATACGATCTTAGTAAATTATTTGAAGAAAGCTATATGTCTAAAAACATGCCATATGTAAAATAAAAATACGAAAATGAATAATATGGTTTTCCATCCTCTTCCCTTTTATAAAATGCAAACTTCCAAACCCTAAGCACCATCCATTAATGACACTACTTCTATGCAATGCATCTCCATTAATGTCCACTCCTCCATGACAACGTTGTTGATTTGGTCAAGAGATTGACCGATCCCACATGTTTAGCCCACATTCACACCTTAGGGTGATTTATTGAGCTAGAAAGATGATCCACTTTCACATGAGAAGTGGTTTCATTCCTAATAAAGAGACTTATGGGTCTCCCTACCCACTTATTCACCTACAAGTGTGAAAACAAAAATTTAATATTCCAATTAGCTATATGAGGCTAATTTAGGAATCAATACAGTCCTCCCCTCCCAAATGTTTCTTATCTCAGCCCATGAATTGAACTAAAGACCTCTCCTCTTCCTCTGTAGCATCTTCATGTGATAAGCTCCTCCAATGACAAGATGTTGTCTCATCAGCAGAAGTCTCAAGTTGCTCCTCTCGAGTGTATAAGTATGCCTTTGGTGAAAATCCAAATGGCTCTCATCATGAACAAGTGGAATATCCATGGAAGCAAATATGTGTGGTCCATAGGACTTCTTGAGGTACTTGAGAATACGAAATATATTGCAAACTATTATTTCCCCGTGAAGCCTCCATCCCCAAGTTATCATCCATAAAAAGTGGTTACCCTCCAACATGGCAACTCATGAAACATCTCCTCCACCTTAGGCTCATGAAAATAAGGTGGGATGTATGTTGAACATAATGGATTAAATTTCCATCCCACATTGTCTCTCTCTCCACTTATGATAAGTGTAGAGGCTAGCATTGAAAATTGGGTTGTAATAATGTTTTCTTGAAGGCAAGCTGAGTTGGATCCTCAAAGATCCACTCTTTTGGTTCTTTCTAGATCATCCCATGTAAAATTAATATGAAATTATCGTATACGGGATCCAAATGAGAAGAACCGAAGGTTTTATGTAGTTACGGAAGTTACCAATAGTTTCAGTGGTCTATACAGTTTTACCATTTGCGATTTCGAAATGATGTGGGAAGTTATCTTCAAACAATTCTCTAGTTGTGCATGTCATCTCATCTACTAGTACATCAGTACATGGAATTGTATATCAAGCGAGCATACATGAAATAGTACAACACTTGTAAATCCATACAATAAATAATATCTTCATCATAGATGTTTGGTCAGAGAGCCAGCCATGAAGCCCAAATAGAGCTTGTCCTCTTGTGGAGAAATGCATTGTATAGATAGTAGAAAAGAATGCAAATCTTGTGTTAGATGATCAATTTGTAAAAAAATATTTCTTACCACGTATAATGAAGGCTAAACTAAATAACAGGTCAAGAAAAGAGCCCTCCATAGTGGTATGACATATCTCCATGCAAAGGAATGAACCATGTGCTATATGCGAGGCATTATCACGTGCGGTGGGGATCAAGTCAAGAAGATCATATCATGGTAATATATGTCCCGTCCTACTCCATCACTCTCATCTTCTACTTGTTCATCAAGTGCATCGTATGTGAAGTTATCCTAGGAACACTTGATGTTGACAAACCCAAGCTCCCCCAGGGACATGATGTTGGCCTTTGTGACAGGCTCCTCTCATCTCATAGCTCCATCCTTTGACATACCACATGTCAAAGTCATCGATAATAATGCTACTATATATGGGAAATTCCTTCCAAACTAGAATTACGTCCTAATCCTCCAAGGCTAAGGTAGACCCTTTGCTACATAATCGTACCATCACCCACACTCTGAAATATTATGCAAAATATGGAAAGGAAATTTGTCCCTTACTCCCCCAAGAAAATCCAAAGCAACAACAAATCTTGTTGCCTCCCCACACCATCACCATATAAACTATGAAGC
Source organism: Pinus albicaulis (assembly GCA_034641835.2). Classification (NCBI taxonomy): domain Eukaryota; kingdom Viridiplantae; phylum Streptophyta; class Pinopsida; order Pinales; family Pinaceae; genus Pinus; species Pinus albicaulis. The sequence continues at coordinate 20,225 of JAXQQM020064322.1, read as the reverse complement.
AACATGATGATGGAGGCATGAAAGATATCACATCACCCCAGCCACCCAAACTCCTTACTTCCTATATTATAAGTGCCATGCAAAGGTTCATCCACCAACAAATTCTTCCAAATAAGAATGTTTCATATGATGACAAAATTATTTGAAGTAACTAACATTGTACTTCATATTGCCTTGTGTCATAGATGCGCAAGTGGCTCTGTACTTTTCTGTCCACAACCATTCATCCAATTGTGGTGTCTCCTACCATGCTCCATTGTGGTCTCCTCAATGGAGAATACCATCCTCCCAAATCAGATTTCTATCCTTGCATTTCATGGGATATTAAAATGTAATCTCCTAGAGATCTCCCAATGATGACCACTCTTCAATGACCAAGTTGAATCCATAAGGATCCAAATAAGATGTGAGGCAAAAATTTATCATCGAGATGGCAAAATGATCATCGAAGTATCCATCATAATAATGGAAGATATCATCCCTCATAAGATACCCTTCATCAATCATCTACCTATCCTCTGCTATGCATGTAGAAAGGTCATTGGAATGCTCCAATAATGGTTGGGCCCTCAACTCATCAGCACTGTTTGCTCAATAACGGTGCTTTTGATCTCCACAATGGTGCAAGCTTGTTGTCTCAAGATCATGCTCAATGTTGAACACATATTCCCATTGCTTTTCTCAGAAAATGTTCATCCTTACTCCAAAATTCTGCTCCAACCCAGAGTTGTGTGCAGCTTAACAATGATATACTAGGATGATTGTATACCTCCTTCTTGAATACATTAAGGGTGCTCAACACCAGCATTAGCATGCTACTCTAAATCAGCAATGTTCTTTGACCCTAGGTCATGCAAGGTATATTCCCACAATCCTCCATATGATGTGCTGAAACATCATAAAGTGGAAACATGTGCATACCTTGGTAAAGCCGAACATCTTGTATTGCTACAGGGTTCCTTTCTCTGAATGTGATGACTTCCCTAACTACGTGATGATGGTTGCTCGTCTATGGATGCATCGTGACATTGGTACAAGTCTCCTCCTCCTCATGCATCTCTAGAATAGTGCATGGACTCTAAATGTCAAGAGATGAAGACCATATTACAAATATGCAAGGGTTATTTATCACAGTGCAAGTGCTCCACGAAAAAAGTGGTGGTGAAGGCATCTGCTGCTCTAATTTCTTCTTGTCAAACTAGCCAGTCAACCTTGAGTAAAATATACATATCACAGTCCACTCTTTCACCGAAACAAATGGTGAACCACCAAATGTTTGCTTCACCCTCAGAGTCTGTGCTTGAAATCTCAATAGCTTCTTGCTCTACTATTGGATGTAGTGAGAAAATGCATCTAACCTTATTCCCCAAGCCCTTACGTAGGGGATGACCCATCAAGGTAGACGGTAGAAATCTATATCCCTTTATTATTTTATTCTTTGGCAGGTCTTCTTCTTTGTGAGATGAATGAGCTGTGGGAGAGTTAGATTCTCCTTGAGAAAGCTCTAGGTTGAGACGTATATTATAGAAGATACTCACTTATAATCTCATGATCTAAGTGTCTCCATCTCCATGCCTTTTGTATTCTTCTTCAAAGGAAAGAACATAGCATGTTTCTTTGGAGGTTTATGCAATACATGATCTTCTTTTTGCGATAGGAAATACATGGACCTTCCTCATCTTGAAACCTAGTGTCGTTTCATGGCTTTTCTCCATTTTTTCTTTGTGAACTCCTTGGTAGAGTCCCTCTTAGATCTAAAATGAGATGAAGTCAGGCACTCATTCTCTCATCATTAAGTCTCTTTCTCCTTCTTCTTAATATTTTTGATAGCATAATGGTGAGATCAAAGGCGAGCCAATTATTATGTTTTGATACCACTGTAATATTCCAAAATGGAAAAAACCAGGAATATAGAACATATGCACAATCAACTACGGTAAAATAAAGAATTAAACATGTAAGTGGAAAAATACCAAAATACATAAAAACATCATAAATATGGAAATGAGAGAAAATAATTTGAGCCATATCATTATATATCGACTTTAAAATGAAAGTACATAGTGCTTCAAAAGGAATACACTCAAGCCACTGAAGATGGCTGAAATACACCAAAGAAACCAAGAAATGGAAATGTGTGTTGCTACTGTTGTTGTTGCTAGAAACTACTATTGTGTGAAGAAAGAACCATGTGTAGGAAAATGATAGATTTCTCATAATTATCGTACTTTGAACCACGAATTTTACTCAAAAAAACTAGGAAAAACCCATAAATGGTTTGGCTTGATTTTTAAGTTTGGATTTTTGGCCTTTTTTGGGTTGCCCCCTTTGCACATTTCTACTACAGATGCACTCCTTGCAGAATATTCCTATCTCGGGGGCTAGAAGGAATGATCACATCGGTTTCAAAAACACTCAATCAACTGATAGGTGAGGTTGGTCCCCTCATTGGAAAATAAGCTAAAAATTTAGAATTTCTCTCCTCCATTGCTACACCGCTACAACACAACCCAAATCTAAACAAAACTGCGTTGTACATGGGGCCAAAAGCTTGGCACAAATGCACGATTGTGGAAGGATAGTGAAAAATCCTCAGGCTCCCTCGATGGAAGAGGTGGGATTCTTGAGCTGGAACACCACATTGCTAAACAACACATGGAATATTAGCTAAATAGCTCAAGAAAGCTATATGTATAAACATTTCATATATCAAAATATAACTTATACCAAATGAATAATATGCATTGCCATCCCTATTCCTTTTATAATATATGAGCTTGCAAACCACTAGCCCTATCCATTAATCACACTACTTCCATACAATGTGTCTCTATATAAAACTATGTTGTCCCTCCATTAATGTCACTCCTCATGAAAATGTTGTTGATTTGGTCCAAAGTTGACCCAATCCACATGTTTTTAGCCAACACTAACACGTTAGAGTACTTTGTTAATTTTGGAAAGATGATCCACTTTCATATGAGAAGTGGTTTTATTCTGTCAAGAGACTTATGGGTCTCCCTGCACTTCATTCACCTATCTAAGTGACAAAACAAACATTTAATATTCCAATTAAACTATAGAATAATTTAGGAATATTACAATATATCATGTATTGTTTCATAAGCGATTCCAAGCACTTAAAATCTTGTTTCTACAAAGACAAGTTCAACATTCAATGCTTCAAGAGAAATGATGCTTACCATATTATATAATCAATCATTGTTTCAAAAAATAAACCATATATCATCAAAAAAACATTCATCCACCCTATGGTGAGATATACGAGCATGCATGTGCTCATTGTCAATTTCATTAACAATTTTAGCTATGCAAATTCAACACTTTACTTATTTGGATTTATCCAATGCACATATCACTTTGCAATCATCATCCACATGAGCTTCAACACGGAGGTGTATTCACCATCTTGTACCATCCATGTGAAAATGGAGTGCTTGAAAATTGATATGCTCATTCTACTGCTTCCACATACAAAGGGTTCAACACGTCTTTGCGATCTATGTTGCATCTTCTTCATCTATATGCATGCTTTCATAATGGGTTTCTATCATCGAACCATCCACATTTTAATAAGAAGCCTTCATCATATCCCCTTTTCAAGGTTTGACTCTGCGCCTTTCAAAATGGTTACGATTTAAAAATAACTTTTAATATGGCTTCTTAACCATAGGTACTCATTGTTGAATTTTTGGTCACTAACACATCGTGGAGTGAAGGTGGAGTTGTGTGCTAATGCAATTCATGCTACTACTATCTGCGTGCTATCATTCACATTATTATTGTGTCATATTTATTTCCCTAACATACGAAAACACATAGACCCGTTCCTAAATTACTATTGTGTTATAAAGCCATTTTGTATATAACCTACTGAAATGTATTTATACGTTTCTCTCTTCTCTCTCAAAGGATTTTTACTAATATGATCTCTCTTTCAACTCCACAAAATCATCCCTTTGATCTCTATGACCTTAGCTATGATACCAATCTGTTGGAAAGGAGTAGAGAGGAAAACAAAAAATAACACAAATACTTCACACAACCTGCTCTATAAGAGTTGATTCTCTTTTATATTGATCACAAATTTTATTGAGATAGATTTATTACAATGAACCAAGTGAAGGAGTATTTAAACCTTTCCAACTAGTGAGTCACCTAGAATACCATGACATGCAACCACACACTAAATTCATCTGTCATTTTAACTTGACTGTCTCAACACTTAGTTGACTAACTCTCTAAATATAACAAACTCTTCATGCTAGAATAATTAACTTATTTTAACCACAATGTAATCTATTTAATGGAATAAGTGTAACAATATACTACCATAGATCCATGTTATTCAATGGGTAACCCTCGAAAAATTAGGAACTAAAAATTTGTAATAACATTTATTTTGAGAAAGAAAAGGTTGTAGACAAAGTGGTTTATGGCCTTAGACGATTTGATACCAATTATGATATGAGGTAACCTTTATTGTTCTAACTGATTTTATTGTTAATTTTCTAAAGTTATTTACAGAAATAAGTCATAATATTTAATATTTTAGTTTAAATATTTCATTATATCATATTCTTTTGTTTCAAAACAAATATAATACTTATATAAATAATTGTAAAATAAATACCCTATATATATATATATATATATATATATATATATATAGCCGATAATATATATATGAAGGAGTTATTCCATATATAGGGTGGGTACATTGGATTAGGATGCATTGCTAGTGGATAGTCGTTAGAAGGATGCGGGAAAAGTTATCCATCATCATGTTCATTTGTTTTCTAGGACCTCGTCAAGAAATATTTTCATAGGATATGCGCTCCCACATATTTATTTTCTTCCCATGGGTGGTCGTGAATTTTTTGTGATGTGATCTTCCAAAGGTTCAACTAGATCAAGATCTAACTCCTTATACCTTGACCTCGTTGGGGACATGCAAAGAAGGATCGAAGAAATGGAGCCACTACGATACCATTGATCCAGTTATGCACGAATTCAACAAAATGCAAATATAACGATAAATATAAATATGCAATGGAAAATAACACTTCATTTCATTAATAAAAGAACTGAATTTTTTATAGACAAAATGGAAATAAAATAGCTAGGGGTGCCTAGTAGCTTATCTCTGAGAAGAAATTTGGTGGCTAAAAGCCTGCGAAATTTATGTTCTAATGGGGCTCAGAAGAGCCTATAAATTATTTAGAAACAATGGAAAAACCCTAAACATCCAAAAAACCTAACCCTAGGATATGAAATGCCAGAATATGGGCCCCATCGGGAGTAAATTGGTATCATTTTCTCGAGGACGTAACTTTAAGCATGCTATATTCATTTGATGTACATGATACATTGTCAGAAATATCTATCCTTGGAATACAACTACTAATTGAAAATATCAAAGTGGAAGAGACTCGTATTTTCAGTTTGATGCAATATGTTGTTTAGGGCCTCCAAAATTGCTCAGATGTTTATGACCCCTAAAAACTACTAAAACTAATGTGCACTATAATTAACGAAAATGAAAAAATGAAAGAAACAATTTTGGGGCCCCAAGTACATATTGGAGTGGGTGGCTTCATATCTACTGAATAATTCTTCCCCCCTTAGGAATCAATGGTCCCCATTACGTTGAGTTCATCGCAGAGATGAGAAACTTTATTTGAACTTGGTCCTAGTGAACCACTTGCCTTGGTGCGGGGAGTTGGCCGGAGTTTGACAACCTTTGATACAATTGGATTTTTTGTTCGTGAGTGGTATTGATTTGCATGTCCATGATACAATCTATGGTGGTATGTTACATGTAGTTTGGATTTAAATATGTTGGTGTGATTTGTTTTGCGATATCGAGAAGTGTCAGTGGGGAGTGGAGAAATAGGTGAAGGTTGTCTACATTGAATATTAGGTGAAGACCAGGAATGGTGGAATATTTATCTTAAAGTGATTGTTCCTAGAAGCCTTAGTGATGGTGTATGACCCATATCACTACGGCGAAGCTTGGTGTGGGGTCAGTGAGGCACTCCTTGTGCAAATGTAGCCACACTTTTTCATCCACCTAGAAGTGGTTTGCCACCCAACTTATTAAAGTCATGTCATTGCTTTCACTTAGCATTGGCTCTATCCAATATGTCATGAACCTATTGACATATGTTTTGAATGTGCTTAATAAGTTGTTACTTTGTTAGCTTGAGTGGACATGAAATTTGAATCCTTTGAGTAGCCACAAATGGCATGGCTCGTCAATGGGACATAGTGGCTAGAACCTGGGAGCCCACGGAAGAGAGTTACTTCTCGATTACTATGGAAAGCCGCCTGCTTGTGTTGTACATATTGAAGGCTCTTGTCCCATATTGCATGGATACTTCCAAGATTAACCCTGCGCGAATGTGTACAATCATCCTATTGATGATAACTGTCTGGATTATCGAGTTTGGGGATGGAAAAAGTTGTGGACTTATTAAAGGCAGTGCCAACGTGACAGAGAATTTGGACAAAATATCTTTGAGAACACGATGTCCTAATCTAACATGATAGACTACGGGATCAAAGTGCACCCAAAATTCTTGAAAAGAAGAGTTTAACGGTTTATGTTGTGATATTCTTACTGCCCCGACATAATGGCTTTCTTTGAGGTTGTTGACGACAATGAAAAAAAAGTCATTTCCATGTAGTAGAAGGAAGGGCACGAAATTTAATCCATGGAGATGTATTCCCAAGGTTGACTAGGGGTAGATTGCGGAGGTATAGTGGCCTTGCTTATTGATGCTTTACTTGGCAATAGAGCGAAAGTCACAGGATCTGATGTACTTTAACACCTATCGAAGGTTCGACCAATAGAAATACTTGTAGTACTACCACTTTCCTCTGCAGAAATGGCAACAAATCCAGCGCAGGTGTGCTTCCAAAATAATATTGGCACGCCCCGCCCAGAGAACACAAGGTGTCTGGGTGACATGGTAGTGCATCATGGAGGTGAAAATTTAGAACTTGCGTACCCTCCAAGAGTGTCTTTTTGTATGGCCAAATTATGGATTTATGATGTAGGAGAGCCACATAGAAAAAAAAAAAATCTCTCCTCATAGTATACATATAAAAATGCATCCAAAATAATTCCCCAAATAAAACTGATTTATGGCAAATTCACACACTATCATTCGCGGGCTCCTCAAACATATGGTTCAAAGCCACTCGCGCTCAACAATCTCGCACTGTGATTGAACCCAACTAAATAGTATTAGAAACACTTATAAAAGTCTTATAAGGAGCTTTAACTATCCATCCACAAGCTTTCATTGCTTAATTTCCGATTTTATGATTAAACCCCCAATGCTTGTTATGGCATGAAAAGAATATTTCAATATTGTGATTTAAGTTCAAATAACCCATATATCCACCATACACAATGTACGGATCCACCATGTTTCAAATTTTAACTACGCCCAGGCTTAATCCATATTGACTCAAAAGTTAGGATTCAATTTATTAAATCCTAACAACCTTCACCTTAATCAAATGCTATAGCATATTTGACCAACACCCATATATGAATTCAAATCTTGATAAAACCAAATGCCAATATAAAACCATGTTTTAAAAGTTCAAACCGGCAAATTAATACCAGCACGCCATCGATTTTAAGCATTTATTATCAATGAAGTTTATGTGAAACCTTCACGCAAACGCCATAATTTTAAAAATAACATTTGGTCCACGAAATTACTCGTCCTTCGATTCTTGTAACATAACCATTCCGGTCAACACAATAATAGATATGGCCCTTGTGCAATACATATCTGGTAAATAAAATGTGGCTTACCTCCATGAATACTACGCAAATTCAATTGCACCTTCACCTTATTCAAATTTTGTTAACACATACATCGACCTTCTCCATGTTGTCCAACAACTGCCGTTTAATTCTTCAATTGCGGAGATTTTGAAAACCTCTCAACGTCCTCGATTTGATTCAGTCTCAAAACCCGTCTTCTAATTGAACGCTTTCTCTGCATCATTATCCAACTCATTCAACAATCTTTGCGCATTTGGTTCATACCAAAGCAATGTTAAGCAATATATCAATATGAAATATCAATCAAATGTTTATAACGATCGAAATCACTCTCAATCCAACAGCGCTCCATCTCACATTGAAACCACAACTCTTCAGCAACGTATATAACCCATATATTACAATCTACAATTTATCCTACCACCTTCTGCTTGATTGATTAGGATTTTATTTAAAGCACTTCTCATGCTGTCGGCTAAAGTCGACTCTCCATTATCGTTTTTTAATCCTGGCACTCACCTCATGAGGTCAATTTCAATTCAAGGCTCGAACACTGCCAATTTTGATTCATGTCAAGTACGTATAACACACATTAAATTCCTGATAGGAACCAAAACACAACTTTTAAGTCTTGATCTTAAATGCGCTATCTATTTTCGAACAATGTGCCCACATTCTCCACCTCAACGTAGCCAATGTTCACAATTCAAGGTGTATGATTTCCCACATCACGTAAACCTTTATTTCATTTCAATTCAAAACACAAATCGATAGTAAATTCAATTTTCCTGCACGTAAAGTCTCATGATTCACCATGTACACAATTCAAAATATAGTCCTTCATAAACAAACATGAAATTAAATACAAAATCCTCTTGGTTCTTGGCTAGATTTTCAAATCAGCCAGCCCCTTTTACAAAAAGCCGTGTTATTACAAAATTTGTTGTCCAAACACGACCTCCAATCACTCTGTTCTTCATTAATCTATTTGGCCTTTCGGCTCATTAATTTATAAAAGTTAACATTAATCAAGAGATTTTAACGAGTTCAAATCCCTTTAATCACTCAACAAAGTCCTCAAATATCTCTGTTGGTAATATGATGCAATGTGTCCTTGATGGCAACCCATACATTGACGATGATGGCAGCTTGGAAGAAGATGATGGAAAACTACTTGATGAAGGCTATTTGAAGCCCGACTTGATATACTAATTAATGATGTAAATCTACAAGAAGTCACAGAAGTTGTGAGAAGTAAAAAATGTCATTATGTGTGCAAAAGTAATGATGAAAAGTGCATGTCCATGATACATACGCGGGTTTTCATGATATAATACTTTATATGCCTTGAGGGAAATAACGTGCCAAGTCGCGTATGGTCAAATGCGCTTTAAATATGTAAAACCAGGGTTACTCTTTCATGGTATTGACCCATTGTATTGAGAGTCTTCCAGTATGTCTATGTGATCCCATCCGGGAATACCATTGGAAGTAATGTGGTTTTGGCTTATGGTATTAGAAAAAGGGTAAACCTATATAAGGAGAAGAAAATCATTGTGCAAGGGGTGCATGAGTCTAGGTTTGAATGGATACTTCACTCTGGAAATCGTCATATGGAAGAAGATTAACGGTTGATGATAGATACGAATACGATGCACCTATGAAGAAAATAGTAAAAGAATCTAGATCTAAAATGTGTTGTGCATCTTCTGAATCTGTTTATGGAATGCTTAGATGCGAGATGAGCGAACATCATCTGATAAAGGTTAAATACGAAGCTGAATATCACAATCCCAGAAAAGTATCTTCCTCTAATGTACGAAGATATATCGCTAGTTTGGAACCGATTAGACGCGTATATACGCGGGTTGGATAAAGCAAAAGCGCGTATGGGTTGTGAAATCGATTTTGAAAGTATGTGCAAAAGTATACGTGAGTTTATATGCATGGAAGCACATATATACGTGGGATCGGTGAAAAAGGAAAGCGCGTATGAAAACGGGTTTTGTGAAGTATGAAGGGTGAAATATCGTACGTTACTGTTTGTGTTACTACTATACCATATTCTACGATTAAGGGTTGTCGAATTGATAAGTATCAGTTTTAATGTATGATTGAGATTAAATGTGTGGAGTGGGTCCGATCGAAAATATGATGAAACGAGGCCTACAAGTTGTGTTCTAAAAAGAAAACTTGCCCCAAGATCCAGTGTGAAAATTGATGGGCTATAGTCCATAAGTCTTTGAGGGTTGTAGCCTTCGGTCGGGGGGTGGTAACTCCCTTCCGGAGTGAGGAGTGGTAAATGAGAGCGAGGGGTCGTAGCTCCTTCTAGGAAGGCATTAAAGGAGTGCGGGTGGGTGCCTATGTCTTTGTTATGAGTCACACTTTTGATGCATAGTTGTAATATGTTTCCACTATAATAAAATATTGAAGGCTAAGACAACGACGTAGGTGGTTTTCTCTAGACTTGGGTTTTCCACCTAAAATCATGGTGTTCGTGTGTGATGCTTATGTGATGGTTTGTTCTGTTATTCTTGCCACATGCTTCTTGTTATCTAATTATCATAATAATGAATGTTGCATAGAACTATGTAAATAATTAATGGCATAATAAGATCTCTTGTGTATACGAGTTTATGAAGGATATCCGCGTGTATACGTGTGAGTACGGTTAAGCAAAGTAGCATATGGGTTTGAATTAAGAAAAATTAAAAAATATTTGAGTATGCCCTACATACTAATTCACCCCCCTCTCTCGGTATTTTTCCAACAATTGGTATCGAAAGGTCATCGCAGAAAGCAAAAATCGCTTGAAGGAGATCCGTCGCAATGGGAAGTCATGAAGGAGTAATACTATACAGTACCTCTATTCAATGGAGATAATCTGTTGATACGGAAGATACGAACAAAAAGAATATCACCAAAGTCTTAGTACGAAGTATGGGCAATCGTGGAAAGATTCATCAATGTCAAATAAGTATTCCCCGCGATGCAACGAAGGAAGAAATATGAAATCAATGCCAAAGCGATCAATGTCTTATTAGGAAGCATGTCTAAGCAGGAATTTTAGCACAAAGTGATGCGGCTAAATTCGGTAAAGAAATATGGGACAAAATCATTCGAGCTATGAAGGAGATACAAAGGTAAAAGGAGTGCAAAACTCCAAACCCTCGAATTAGACCATGAAAATTTGAAGATGCATAGTGATGAGGAAACATGCAATTTCTTTTTATGTCTGAATGTTGTAAATGCAGTATGAGAATTTTGGGTGAAACCCTCGACGATACTACTGCGGTAAGGAAAAAGTCTTAAGATGTTGACTTCAAAGAATTTGAGTCAAAAGTATCAGCTATTGAAGAAAGGCAAAAGATCTGAAAAATCTTACTATTGTTCAACTGCATGGTATTCGGCGCATGAAATGAGACAAGGAGAGGTCCCCTCTCAAACCAAAGAAGGCGCACCAGGCATGTCTGGCTCAGGAAGATGTCAAAGGATCATATTATATATCGAGAGGAAGAAGAAGAAAGAAAATTTTGTGAGAAAACTCCAACTAGGAATTGGAAGATTCAAAGGTAAGCTCCTTCAAATTTTTAGTTGTGGAAAAGTTAGTCATTATGCTACCTAAATGTCCTTATGAAGAAAATCATGGTAAAGAAACAATTTGAAAGAAAGAGTTATTATACAAATGAAGGAGAGAATGATGTGGATAAAAGATTCTGACCAAGATCTTAAGTGCTCATGGAAAAAGAAACAAAGAAGAAAGCGTGAAAAGAGATATCTGAAGAAAACATGTGCGGCAGAAAATAGAAGATAAAATGGTATTGATAATTGTTATTGTGATTCACTTTCTTGTGCATGCAATTATTGAAGATAGTGAAAATACTTCCTCTAGAGGAAGCTATCAAGATCAAAAGTTGAAGAACAACGAGAGCAATTGATAAGAAGATTCTATCTACACAAGAGATGATCTCTAGAATGAAGGAATAGATAGAAATGCATGAAAATACGAGGTTAAAAGAAACCCATCATAATGGAAGGCTTGAAGAAAGGAAATCCTCACTCTCAAAATAAATACGAAAAAATCCAAATAAAGAAAATGAAGAACTTGAAGCAAAAATCATCTCTACTCAACTTAGTGTATAAAGGAGAATGAAGAACTTCTACAAGCATTTGAAGAACAAGAAAAAGGGCCCCAAAGAAGAAATCTTGGCTTGAATGATCAAGGTAAGAAGAAGGAAAAAGGGTTGAAGAAAGTATGAAAAAGCAATGCACGGAGCTTGGAGGTTAGGAATGCTGTTCTCAAAGGTAAATTAGAAGAAAAGATCCTTTTGAGGTTTCAAAATGGTACTAATATACCGGACAATATTCTTGGTAGTCAAAGTTCTCCGTATTAGCAGTGCGGGTTTTCAAGAAACGGTTAAAGAAATCCTAGTTCTGAGAGTGCTAGAGATTCAAGGATGTCAGTAAAACTGAGGGTTGAAAGAAACAAGAAGTCAACTAACTTATTCGTGAACACTCCAAGGAAATCATTAAATAATGTTGAATGCTTTAAATGTCATAATTATGGGCATGTTGCGGCCAATTGCGAAGCGATGTTTTGATCACATACAATGATTCTACACGAAGGTATATAGTTTCTTCAAGGGATATTTTTTTCATGTAACAAGTATGGTCATAAAAGCTGATTTGCAATGAAAAGAATGAAGAACACGGTATGATCCTTATGCTTACTTTTACGGACACATAAGTTTTATGCTTTATACTGAAGTATGGACATGTGGAAAAAGAATGCGGGATGAACGGTCCGAAAATTGGACAATTTCCGGCACATGATAAGAAAGTTTAACAAAGCTAGAAAAAGAGAGGAGGACCGGACGGGAAACCTGGGAATATTGACCCCTCTTTGGGTCATCCACGCTAAAGCTTACTTCTCATATTTGCGGGAATGATGTAGAATATATTGCACGGTGCGTAATGTATTGTCACGGAGAGCGATGTATGATTCTCATGATTGTTTTGGTTATTACGGTTATGATTGACTTTGTAGAGCATACGATATACGAGAGAAGATAGATACCAGAGTGGTACAAAATCGAGGAGATGAAGAAATGTGAAATTTTCTATGTTTCACTTTCCATGCGCGGGTTCTGTGAACTAAAGCCGCGTATACATGTGAGTTACGGTGGAACGGTCGCATATGCACTTATGACAAGGAAATTTGTATGACATGCGAAGATCGGAGCACGGTTCGGGGGAGCATCGGTCGGTAATGATTGTATTATTGGCATTGTATCTACATTTTATTTCTCGGTTCTAAATGATGATGACATATTACATGGTTTCTTGTGATTATGGATTGAGCCTGTTCCTTTTTTATTTGAAGAGTATTCTTTGCTTTCACACATGGATGAGATGGAAGTCTTATGATTCGAAATGAGACAAATCATGCGAAGTTGTTCTTTGATAACATTTGTTGGAAAGTATTCGAGTTGCTGAAACTGGGAGGAGCCTTGGTCATACTGGAAAGATGCTTGGATGCATTTCAGAGGGAGCATTAGCCTTGTGAGTTTAATGCATTGTTGGCATTATGATGGTTACGTAATATGATCTCTACCAAAGTCTGCAGTATTGGTCATAAAGTTCATATTTTTAATTTGATGAAAAGGTCATGTTGAGACCTATGATGTAAAATTGTAATATTCGATCATGTAAGGACTTGTTCAAATTTGTAAGCCACTTGATTTGGGTACTTGAGTCAAAAAATTTGTAAACCCACTTGATTGGGTACTTAAGTCAAAATGTATGGCTCCTCTTGGTTGGGTACTTGAGTCACTTATGTAAATCATAGTTGGATCATTTGATATAAGTATGAGTCCTTGGTGATAGGAAGGTCATAAAGTCATGTACTTCATTCAAATATGATTGAAAATTGACACGAACTCGGGGGGAGCATGGTAACTTCAATGTACATCAGATCTGAGTGCTCTTCTATCTAGGAAAAAACCTTGTGTTAAGTTTTGATCTAAGCCCTTTCATGTTGTCGGAAGGGGAGAGTGACATGGTGTTTGAATAGGGGAGAAAATCATTATGCTTAATGTATCTATACGTTGTGATCAAAAACCATCGTGGTTGCCATCGAGTCAGGAGATTGTTGGCAATATGATGCAATGTGTTGTCCTTGATGGCAACCACTTGATAATAGCGATGATGGAAGCACTTGAAGAAGATATGATGGCAGCCTACTTGATGGAAAATTTGTGGAAACTAACTTGATATACTAATTAATGATGTAAATATACAATAAATCTGAAGTTGCGAGTAAGAAATATCGGTATGTGCAAAGTAATGATGAAAAGTGTATGTCATAATGCATACACGGAGTTTGTGATATAAGTAGCGTATGCACGTGGAAATAACGTTCTTAGTCGCGTGGTCAAATGCGCTCTAAATATCATAAAACCAGGGGTTACTACCATGGTATTGACCCATTGTATTGGTATTGCTATGTACATCTTGATCCGTCCGGAATACCATTGGAAGTAATGTGGTTTTGGTCATGGTATTAGAAGAGGTAAACCTATATAAGGAGAAGAAAATCATTGTGCAAGGGGGTGCATGAGTACGGGTTTGAATGGATACTTCACTGCGGGAAATGCGTACGTATGGAAAGGGTAACGGTTTGATGATAGATCTAAATGCAGCAATTACCTATGAAGAAAATGATGAAGAAGGGAATCTAGATCTGAAATGTATTTGTATCTTCTAGACTTGTTTATGGAATGCTTAGATGCGAGATGGGGGCGAACATCTGTCCCCGAAGTAAAGGGTTAAATCTTAGCTGAATATACGATCTAAAAATATGTTGCTCTATAATGTGCGAATATATATACGCTAGTTTGGAACGAGTGGAAGCGCGTATATGCGCGGGTTGGATAAAGCGAAAACGTATGGGTTGTGTGAAATAAGTTTTGAAGTATGTGCGAGTATACGGGAGTTTATATGCATGGAAGCGCATATATACGCGGGATCGGTGAAAGAAGCCGTGTATGAAAACTAGGGTTTTCATTTGAAGTATGAAGAATTGAAATATCGGTACGATGCCAACATTGTTACTACTATCTGTATTCTACGATTCTAGGTTGTCTAAATTGATAAGTATCGATTTTTAATGTATGATTGAGCTTAAATGTGTGGAATAGGTCCAGTCGAAAATATGATGAAACGAGGCCTGCAAGTTGTTTTCTAAAGGAAAGCTTTTGGATCCGGTGTGAAAATTGATGAAACTTGGTCACCAGAGGTCTTTGACGGTTGTAGCCTTGATTCGGGGGGTGGTAGCTCCTTCCCGAGGTGAAATTTGGTAAACGAGAGCGGGGGTCGTATCTCCCTTCCAAGAGAGGCTGGTAAACGAGCGTAGGTGGGTGCACGCGTGCGGGTATGAGTCTACACCGAGTACATAGTTGTAAGATGTTTTCTTTATAACAAAATATTGAAGGCTGAGACAATGACAGCGATGGTTTTCTCCCGACTTGGGTTTCCACCTAAAATCACGGTGTTCGTGTGTGATGCTTATGTGTGATAGTTTTTTCTATTATTCTTGCACATGCTTACTGTATCTAATTATCGGAAGAATGAATGTTGTATAGAACTATGTAAAAATTAATGGGATAATAAGATCTTTGTGTATATGTGATTTTATGAATGATATCCGCGTGTATACACAAGTACGGTTAAAACAAAATAGCATATGGGTTTTGAAGTAAGAAAAAGAGTAAAAAAAGATTTGAGTATTCTAAATCTTGATTCACCCCCCTCCCACTCCTCTCTCATTATTTTTCCCAACAATCTCAACACCCATACAATAGATTTTATCCTAAAATATTGAAAATAAATCTATCTTAGGCTTTATTATTAATTCTTAGATATCTCAAATCATGTTCTCAAAATCATTTGGGAACATTAACAAATACTCACAATAATTAATTAAAAATATAATTTAATCGCTCAAAAAATCTCATTTAATATTTGCATAGAATAAGTATTTTCTCACAAACATGAGACCCCTGAGTTTAATAAAAATACAAGGTATTTTCCCGAGTCTAATGTCACATCGATTTCCCAAAGGTTAAAAAATGATCATGATCTCTTGATCTTGCGTTTTAAATCTTTGTCCTTTTTAGGTCCCACACTGTTCTGTAAACTCATCATCTATATCTGTTGTAGTTTGTTGCTTTTCTCCAGGTCTCCATATCTTATGTTGTCTTGCTCCACTGGCTGCACTTTCACAATCTTTCTCTGTCTTCATTTTGCTGCTGCTCTTTCTCTTCCTTGTTGATGTCTTCCTTTGAGACACTTTCAACATGATTCTTTTGATTAATTCAATTTCCTTGTCCAATAATTTTTCAGATTGCTGATTTCTTGCTGCCTGTTGAGCTCTTACTCGCTCAGTTCTTACTACCACCCAATCATCCATACCCTCTTGTCTTCTACAACGGAAAACTTCTTCTCTTCCTTCTCCTATCAGCAACTTACTGGACTGGTACATTGTGTACTCCTTTCTGCTGTCTTCATCTCTCTGCATCTGCAATTCCAAATTCTGAAATTGAGAATTTCCCTGCACTGAATTCTGATCATTCAGCATTATTTCCAGCAACATAACTTCTTCATTCCATGGATTAGAAATTTCCACAGAATATTCTTCTTCCTTCATTTGACTGCTTAACTGAGTCAAATGTTCTTCAGCACCTGCAATAACACCTGCATTCACAAAACACTTTTTAAAACAAAAATCATAAGGCCTCAGTGCCTTACTTTCCTCTGCCAGCACCTCAGTATGTTTCTCTGAATTTTCCATCTCAATCAACACATTAGTATGCTGATTCTTTCTGCCCAAAGAATTCTCTGAAGAATTCTCAAGACTGTCAACTAGTCTTCCTTTCACATCATCTGCCTCCATGATGTTTTTCTGCTCTTGTTCACTGTAATGAAATCTACCTTCTGCTGCAATCTCCCCATCATACTCTGAATTTTCCAACAAATATTCCAACAATGCAATTTCTCTGTGGCATTGCTGAAGCATATAATCATCATTTACAGTACCTGCATTCATACACAACTTGTTAGTTTTAAAAATACAAGTTTCAACAGTCTCAACTGTTGCTTCACTTATCAGTGCCTCAGACTGATCCACTTCTTCTACATCCACAAGAATTTCTTCCTGTGTTGTAACAGCTTCAAGTACAAATGCATCACTTCTTTCTTCTTCAGAGTATTTATCTCCTGAAAGATACTTTTCCATACTTGTGACAGCTTCACAAGATTGCGCATCCTCCTCAGTAAAACCTATAATCACATCACAATTGTCAGCTACAAAAATACAAGGTTTTACATTATCCCACTGGTCTGGATTTTCCCAATAACTCATCATCTGCTCAAGCTTCTTCAACTCTTCTGTTAACTGCATGTTTATCTGTTGATCCCTCTTTACTTGTAGTCTCTACCATTTCACTGTCTTCCTCATGGTCCAACCATGTCTCTGGTCTTTCGTATTTTCCTGTAACAATTCCATCAATAACTCAAGATGAACTGTTGTCTCAGCTTTCTCTCTCTCATACTCTTCATCAGTCAACTGCTTCCATATGCCATTTGTCTCGGCATTTTCTTTCTCCTTCTTTCTACTATGGCTTCTCTCTAAACCTCTGCTTTCTCCTTTATGACTTTTAGTATTCATCTCCTTCGCCATGAGTTTCTCACTCATGAGTTGCACCAAGCCTCTACAACAGCAAGCTCTCCTGCTGCCACTTACCCAACCAATCCCTTCCTCTAGATCTGGTCTTTTGGTAATCACCGGTCCTCTGCTGGAACCTTTTGAGCATTCTTCACTGCTCCTTCACGCTTCACTCATCTGCAACTTTCAAGAACACACTTGTCCTTTTCATTCAACCTCTATTGAATCTTCAGGTTTTGCCACTCTCTCTTAGAATCCCTTTCCGGACTCCTTCATCACTGCTCTCCAGTTGTGATATGCTTCTTCCCGCTGATATTTTCTTAATATGCCTGCAACCAAATTCTTCAAGCATAACTTTCAAACCAGAGTTCAAATAATACTTTGTCAGCTCACCTTCAAGATCCTGTTGATCTCGCTTCACTTCTTCAACTGCACTGCGTCTCTGTGCTGCAATCTTCATCAATTCCAAAATCTGATATTTATTCATCACATGCAATTAATTCAATTTAAAAACTTGAATCTTCACACAGAACTATTCCAGCTCTGATACCACTTGATGCAGGAAAACCCTGCATAACCCACATTTTCGCCCATGCTATGCATATAAAAATACATTTTCAATAAATGCCCCAAACCAATTCTAGGTCTGGGAAAATTCACACACTATCATTCACGGAAGCTCCTCAAACATATGGTTCAAACCCATAACTCAACAATCTACTTTTCATGTGATTGAACCCAACTTCAAATAGCATTAGAAACTCTTATAAAAGTCTTATAAAATACTTTAACTATCCACCCACTAGCTTTCATTGCTTAATTTCCAGGTTTTTATGATTAAACCCCCAATGTTTGTCATGGCATGAGAATATTTCAATATTGTGATTTCACTTCAAATAACCCATATATCCACCATACACAATGTATGCAAATCCGCCATGTTTCAACTTTTAATTAAGCCCAAGGCTTAATCCATCTCGACTCAAAAGTTCGGATTCAATTTATTAAATCCTAACAACCTTCACACCTTAATCAAATGCCATAGCATATTTGACCAACACCCATATATGAATTCAAATCTTGATAAAAACCAAATGCCAATATAAATCCATGTTTTAAAAGTTCAAACCGGAAAATTAATACCACTGCATATCGATTTTATGCATTCCAATATCAATGAAGTTTATGTGAAACCTTAATTCAAACGCAATCATTTAAAAATAAAATTTGGCCCACACAAAATTACTCATCCTTCGATCCTTGTAACATACCCATTCCATTCAACACAATAATAGATATGGCCATGGTTTTTAATACATATCTGGTAAATAAAATGTGGCTTACCTCCATGAATGCCTACGCAAATTCAATTGCGCCTTCACCTTATTCAAGTTTGACCAACGCTTCCATACATCGACCTTCTCCATCGCTGGCCAACACTGTAGTTTAATTCTTCAATTGCAGAGATTTTGAAGAAACCTCTGCATCCTCGATTCGATTCAGTCTGCAAAACCCGTCTTCTAATTGAACGCTTTCCTCTGCATCGACTATCCAACGCTGTTCAATCTTTGCTCGTTTGGTTCTTACCAAAGCAACGTTCAACAATATATATCAATATGAAATATCAATCAAATGTTTGCATAACAGTTGAAATCACTCTCAATCCAACAGCGCTCCATCTCACATTGAAACCACATCTTTTCAACGTTGTATATAACCCATATATTACAATCTACAATTTATCCTATGCACCATGCAAACAGTTCATTCAGATTTTATTTAAAACGTGCCTCATACCCATCGCTAAGTCGACTCACCATTACCATTTTTAATCCTGGTACCTCACCTCAACAGGTCGATTTCAATTCAAGGCTCGAACCTGCAATTTTGATTCATGTCAAGTACGTATAACACCAGCATTAAATTCCACAATATGAACCAAAACATGACTTTTAAGTCTTGATCTTAAATGCGCTGTCTATTTTCAAACAGTGCGCCCATTCTCCCTCAACTGTGTAAATGTTCACAATTCAGAATTGTATGCTTTTCCACATATGTAAACCTTTATTTCATTCGATTCAAAACACAAATCGACAGTAAATTCAATTTTCCCTACACACGTAAAGTCTCACAGATTCCCCATGTACACAATTCAGAATATATTCCTTCATAAAAAAACATGAAATTAAATACAAAAATCCTCTTGGTTCATGGCCAGATTTTCAAATCAATGGCCCTTTTACAAAAGCCCATAGGCTTACAAACTTTGTTGTCCAAACCACACCTCTCTCTCTATTCTGCTCTAATCTTTTCTTTCCTTTGAGGCTTATTAATTTCTACAAATTTAGTTGAACCAATTTAGGTTCACATCCCTTTAATAACTCAACAAGTCCTCAAATAAATCCTACAATCTAGATTTATCCCTAAAATCTTGAAACTAAATCTAACTTAGGCTTCATAATTAATTCTTAGATATCTAAAATCTAATTCCTCTCATGTTCTCCAAATCATTTGGGAACATTAACAAATCCTCACAATAATTAATTTAAAATATAATTTAATCACTCAAAAATCTCATTAATATTTACATAAAATTAATATTTCCTCACAAACATAAGACCCCCTAGTTTAAATAAAATACAAAGTATTTTTCGAATCTAATGCTCCTGCATC
>JAXQQM020088415.1:0-32009 GCA_034641835.2 Pinus albicaulis | reverse complement strand
CAACAACTTGATCTTTAATCAACATAATCAGCAGCATAATCAACTTCAAACAACCCAGATCTGTATTAATACATCATTGACAGATCGTAGTAAAACAGTAGAACAGATCAGACATTTCATTCCAAATACTTCAGCAAAACCCTAGTTCCATACGCGCTTTTCCTTCACTGAACCTGCGTATGCACGCACTTTAACAGAAACAAACCTACGTATAGATCTTCAAACTTTGTAGGCTTGCGCAATTCTTCAGAATAGATAAATGGCTCAAATCTTACCCTTTTACTTCAGGAAATATTTGCCTCATCTCAGATCTAAACATTCCATAAACAGATCTAGAAAATACATATTCTTTTCAGATCTAGAGATCCCTCTTCATCATTTTCTTCATAGGTGCATTATTAATTCAGATCAATCAGCAAACTGTTACCCATTCCATGCAGATATACTTCAGAGTGAAGTATTCATTGAAAACCCATACTCATGCACACCTTGCACTATGATCTTCTTCTCCTTAAATAGATTTAGCCTTTGTCAATACCATGAGTCAAAACCACACAACTACTAATGGTATTCCTGGATGGGATCAAATAGATATTCCAGCGCTCAATAGAATGGGCCAATACCATGGTAAATTCCCTTGGTTTTATGAATTTAGAGCGCAAATAGGCATACGCTACTTGGTACGTACTTTTCCGCGTACATACGCTACTTCGCCTTTACAAACCCGCGTATGCTTTGTGACATATCATATTTATCATTTCTCTGGCACTTACTGGAATTCCTTTCTTCTGTTACTTCTGAGCTGATCTGTAGATCCATCATCCTTCCTTATTTAACACAAGATACATCTTCCTTACATATTTAACACATAGGTTGCTTATCATAGGCAACTCATCAAGCAAGTTTCTATCAAGAACAACTTCATCAAGTAGGTTGCCATCCAAAGACAACTCATCAAGTCATTTTCCATTAAGGACAACTTCATCTAGTAGGTTTCCATAAAAGACAACACATTGCATCATATTGCCAACAATATTATTTCATCAAGTAGGTTGCCATCAAGGACAACACATGCCAACAATCTCCCCCTTTGGACTTGATGGCAACCATGATGGTGTTTGATCACCACAACATATAGATACATTTATTATAACCATTATGCAAACACCATGATACTATCCCCCTATTCAAACACCATGTTACTCTCCCCCTTTGACATCAAGGGCAAAGGGCGGATCAAAGCCAAAACAAGGTTTTTCTTCT
Organism: Pinus albicaulis; assembly: GCA_034641835.2. Taxonomy (NCBI): domain Eukaryota; kingdom Viridiplantae; phylum Streptophyta; class Pinopsida; order Pinales; family Pinaceae; genus Pinus; species Pinus albicaulis. The sequence goes on along the minus strand of JAXQQM020088415.1, from coordinate 30,746 downwards.
CTTGTAAAAAGAAGAGCTTTGTAGATCTGATGTTACCATGCTCCCCCTGAGTTCATGCTGAAAACATATTTTTCAATGAGGTACATGACTCTATGACCTTTCCTATCACCAAGGACTCATACTTACATCAATGATCCAACCATGTGGATTTACATATGTGACTCAAGTACCCAACCAAGTGGGTTTACACATTTTGACGCAACTCCTTACATGACTGAATATTACAATTTTACATCATAGGTCTCAACATGACCTTTTCATCAAATTACAAATATGAATTTTTATGACCAATACCAAAAAGACCTCAAGAGAGAGATCATATTTCAGAACCATCATAATGCCAACAATTCATTACTTTCCATATGACCAATGCTCCCCCTTAGCTTGTGCATCCTGAACACTTTCAACAGCAAATCATCAATGCATCTTCATCAGATATCAGAGAATGAAACAGAAATATGAGAGCTGAAACATCACCAGAGATACCCAACAGCACCACAGTTGTGCTGAAGAATGCTGACCCCAAAAAAAATTGTCAGCACACACCCATACGCGGTTTTATATGTATAAACTCGCGTATATACGTGACTGTGTTTCAGAAAACCCGTGTATCCAATTTAATCTTCTGAATTTATGCAGATCTGATCTTTTGTATGGCAGAGACTATTCCCAGCTTCTGTCTGAGATATTCAAATGCTTCCCCAGAATATATGAGAGAAGATAGATAGGACAAGTGTCATCCAACAGTTGTAGCATAAGCACATCAGTAACCAAGCCTTCAGGCTCTTTGCAGCATCAACATATTCTTCAAGAGGAATTATCATACCAGAACAATCTTCTTCAATAGACAATATGTATCAAGCAATCATTCATGTGATCGGTTATCATCAAGATCTTCATGATTTATTTATTTCATAATCATGATGTAACATGTGTAGGAATTATGTCAATAGTCATCAGCAACAAACTCTGCATGATCTATCCTTATCTCTGCATCATAAAACTTTCATCTCCTCCATGTGTGAAAACAAAAGATACCCTTCAGCAAAAAGCAATCAGGGCTCATCCATAATCTCATCTTAAGAAACCATGTATCATGTCATCATCATTATTACAAGAACTAAGGAATAAGCAGATATAATGCCAACAATGCAATCACTAGTAGTTAGACTGATGCTCCCCCTGAACTTGTGCTCCTGATCTTTAGCTGAATCATTATTTTTCTTATCAGAAAAGCATATGCTTCTGTCTCCATTGTAACTCGCGTGTATACGTGGCTTTAGTTCATGAAACCCGCGTATGGAAATTGAAATACTGAAAATTTCACAACTTCATCTCCCCTGAATTTGTACCACCTAAACCTATCTTCTTCACATCAGATGCACTGTCAGAAATAAACATAACCATAATTACCAAACCAACCATGGGAAACATCATGCATTACTCCCCTTGCGATGATACATTACTAATCCCTATAATGTATCTCACATCATCCATGCAGTCATTATGAGAAACAATTTTTAGAAGCGGATGACTGCAGTAGGATTATTATCCCCTAAGTTTTTGACCGGTCCTCCACCTTTTTCCAACTTTGCTTGAAATTTCTTTTTGTGTGCTGAAAATTATCCAATTTCTCAGATCTATTCATCCTGCATTCCTTTTCTACATGTCCATACTTGTTACAAGCATAACATCTTATGTGACCAGAGAAGTAAGCATAAGGATCATAATGAGTTTTTCTATTCTTTCTTCTATTGCAATCAACTGCTTTATGACCATACTTGCTGCATGAAAAACAATATCCCTTAAAGAAACCTGAGTACCTTTCTGTGTAGAATCTGTTTGTATGTGACTGAAACATTCTTCTTCTGCAATTAGCTGCAATATGCCCATAATTATGACATTTAAAGCATTCAACATTATTGATCATAGGAGGGAATGATTTCTTTTGAGAGTTCATGATTATCGGTTGATCTTTTGTTTCTTTCAACACTTCAGATTTTGCATTGATATCCTTTGAATCTTTAGTACTTCCTTGTGAACTAGATTCTCCTTTAACAGTTTCATGAAAACCAAGACCAAATTTAATAGAAGGAGACCTTTGACTACTAATAATATTGTCCAGAATCTTAGTACTATCTTGAAACCTCAAGAGTTTATCTTTTTCTTCTAATTTACCTTTCAAAATATTTACCTCAACCTCCAATCTTTGGCATTGCTTCTTCATACTATCTTCAACCCTTCTTCCTTCTTCTACTTGATCATTCAATTTTAGAATCTCTTCTTTCAACCCATTTTCTTGTTCTTCAAATGTTTGTAGAAGTTCTTCATTCTTCTTATTTGATTTCTCCAGATCTTCTTTGAGAGAGATGATTTCTGCTTCAAATCTTTCACTTCGATTAGTTACTTCATCCTGCAGTCTTTGATATATTTCTATATGTCCCCTCATTGATTCTATCTGTTCATTCATTTTAGATATCATATCTTGGTAGATAGATTCCTTCCTTTTAAATGGATCTTCATCATTGATTTTGAGATTTGCTTCTAGACTTATACTGTTACTTTCACTATCTTCACCATTGCATGCACAAGAAAGTAAATCACAGGAACAACAATCAGTACCTGTTTCATCTTCTTCATTTTCTGCTGCACATGTTTTCTGAGGTATCTTCTTTCTTTGATTAGCCTTCTTATTTTGCTTCCTTTCCATGAGCACTTGCACATCTTGGTCAGAATCTTCTTCATCCTCTTTTGATATTTCATCATTATCTTCATTTGTATAATAACTCTTTCCCTTTTCAAATTGTCTCCCTTTATCATGATTTTCTTCATAAGGACATTTAGCAGCATAATGACCAACTCTTCCACAAGTAAAACACTTGAAGGGAAGCTTACCTTTGAATATTCCAGTACCTGGTTGGAGTCTTCTCACAAAATTTGCTTCTTCTTCTTCTGATATATAACTTGATTCCTTGACAACTTCCTTTTCTTTTCCTTTTGCACATGCCTTAAAGACAAATTCTCTGATTTGAGAGGGACCTCCTTGTCTCATTTCAAAAGCAGTCAGGATACCATGTAGTTGAACAATAGTAAGAGTTTGCAGATCTTGCCTTTCTTCAATAGCTGATACTTTTGACTCAAATTTTGGATTCAAAGATCTTAAGACTTTTTCTACCAGAGTAGTATCAGTTATGGTTTCACCCAAATTTCTCATACGATTTACAATATCATCTAGACGTAAAAAGAAACTGGCAACACTCTCATCACTATGCATCCCTAAATTTTCATATTCAATTCTGAGAGTTTGGAGTTTTTCACTTTTTACCTTTGTATCTCCTTCATAGCTTAGAATGATTTTGTCCCATACTTCTTTTACTGAATTTAGCTGCCTCACTTTAACAAATTCTGATTCAGACATGCTTCCTAATAAAACATTGACTGCTTTGGCATTGATTTCATATCTCTTCCTTTCTGCTACATCGGTAGGAATAATTGCCGGATACTGATAACCTTCTTCCACGATTGCCCATACTTCTGCACCAAGGCTTTGCAAATATGCTTTTGTTCGTATCTTCCAGAATAACAGATTACTTCCATTGAATAGAGGTGGCTTTAGAGACAATACTCCTTCATGACTTCCCATTGCGATGGATCTCCTTCAAGCGATCAAGCTTCTGCAGAAGAACCTGCTCTGATACCAATTGTTGGGAAAAATACTGAGAGGGGGGGTGAATCAGTATTTAGTGCAGACTGAAATATTTTTACTTTTTCTTTCTCTAAAACCCATACGCTACTTTACTGAACCCAAGTCGCTTATACACGCGTATATCCTCAATGAAACTGCGTATTACCAGAGATCTCATTATGCAGATAATTCTTTACTTAGATCATTGCATCATTCATTCATTAGATGTTTAGTAAGCAGTAAACATGTGTAGTAAGAACAAAATAAATCATCACACATAAGCAACACACATGAAAACCGGGATTTAAGGTGGAAACCCAATTCGGGAGAAAACCACCGCTGTCGTCGTCTCAGTCTTCAATATTTATTATAAAGAAAAAATTTTACAACCATGTACTGGCGCAGACTCATACCAGCACGCAGGCACCCACCTGTAGAAGGCTACAACCTTCTCTCGTTTACAAGCCTCTCCTAGAAGGGACCTACAACCCCCTACTCTCGTTTACCAGCCTCTCCCGGAAGGGAGCTACGACCCCCTGCTCTTGTTTACCAACCTCTCCTGGAAGGGAGCTACTACCCCCTGCTCTCGTTTACCAGCTACCACTGGAAGGGAGCTACAACCCCGTCACTGAAGGCTTCGACCCTCAGCACCATCATGGACCACGTTTCATAAATTTTCATACTGGATCCAACAGCTTCCATAAAACATACCTTGTAGGCCACTTTTCATCAGATTTTCAGACTGGACCCACCCCACACATTTAAGCTCATCATACATCAAACTGAAACTCATAACCTCATCAATTCATTCATTGTACCATCAACCAATCAATCAACAACTTGATCTTTAATCAACATAATCATCAGCATAATCAACTTCAAACAACCCAGATCTGTATTAATACATGATTGACAGATCGTAGTAAAACAATAGAACAGATCAGACATTTCATTCCACATACTTCAGCAAAACCCTAGTTCCATACACGCTTTTACTTCACTGAACTTGTGTATGCACGCGCTTTAACAGAAACAAACCTGCGTATAGATCTTCAAACTTTGTAGGGATACGCAATTCTTCAGAACAGATAAATGGCTCGGATCTTACCCTTTTACTTTAGGAAATATTCGCCTCATCTAAGATCTAAACATTCCATAAACATATCTAGAAAATACATAGTCTTTTCAGATCTAGAGATCCCTCTTCATCATTTTATTCATAGGTGCATTATTAATTCAGATCAATCAGCAAACTGTTACCCATTCCATGCAGATATACTTCAGAGTGAAGTATTCATTGAAAACCCAGACTCATGCACACCTTGCACTATGATCTTCTTATCCTTAAATAGATTTAGCCTTTGTCAATACCATGAGTCAAAACCACACAACTACTAATGGTATTCCTGGACGGGATCAAATAGATATTCCAGCGCTCAATACAATGGGCCAATACCATGGTAAATTCCCTTGGTTTTATGAATTTAGAGCGCAAATAGGCATATGCTACTTGGTACGTACTTTTCCGCGTACATACGCTACTTCGCCTTTACAAACCCGCGTATGCTTTGTGACATGTCATATTTATCATTTCTCTGGCACTTACTGGAATTCCTTTCTTCTGTTACTTCTAAGCTGATCTGTGGATACATCATCCTTCCTTATTTAACACAAGATACATCTTCCTTACATATTTAACACATAGGTTGCTTATCATAGGCAACTCATCAAGCAGGTTTCTATCAAGAACAACTTCATCAAGTAGGTTGCCATCCAAAGACAACTCATCAAGTCATTTTCCATTAAGGACAACTTCATCTAGTAGGTTGCCATCAAAGACAACACATTGCATCATATTGCCAACAATCTTATTTCATCAAGTAGGTTGCCATCAAGGACAACACATGCCAACAAAATTTCTCAAAAACCATGTTACCTGTGTAAAAAATGAAGGAGATTTTTCTTCCTTGGCCTATTATGGAAAAAAACCTCTCTCACTTTTGTCAAATTCATCTTTGTTTGGTTGGAAACATATTTTGAAGCGGAACTGGCCCTATGAGTGGAAAATGGCTTGACTCTTGGAATGATTTCTTAAAAAATGATGGAGACATGATGTTTATGAGTTTGGAATGACCTAATACTTACTGATATGACCTTCATTATGCCTCCTCTGCCCATATGTCTCTGATTCCATAGAAAACCCTAGCTCAGTGGGAGAGTAAATTAGGGTTTAGTGCTTGTGGAAAATGATGACTTAGGCACCCTTGGAAAAAGACAACTCCCTTTGAAATTTGATCAATTGCTGAAGTAGACACTTTTTGTATTGTACACTTGATGTGTTGGCATGTGGAACTCTGAGTTGGAAGCCTTGGGAGACTAAGTACTTATTACATTTGAACTGACATAAAATTACATGAATAAAAATGAAATTACATCTTGGAATGAAACTCACACTTGAAATCAAATTACAACTTTGGAAACCATCTTGGAGATCATATTTACATCGTAAAGAGACATTATTGGGATCACTCTCACACCTTCTGCTTCCCTTTATTGAAAATGAGACAATACAATGATTTGACCTAATGAAACCCTAGTGACCTAATGAGAAATGAAAGAAATTGACTCAATGAGTGACTTTGAATAAAGTGGAATGAGAGCAGAGTTGTTTTCATCATGATGAGGATATGGAAGAGGGTCAGAAAGGAATATACTTGTGAAGGAAAATGGGAGACTTGATAAGGACAATGACCAATGGAACAATTTTATATCATGACCTAATGGAATGATTGAAAATTCTTTAGAGTGGGACACCTAAGATGCACATGCAAAATGTGTTTTGATCCCTGGTGGAAGTATGTAAATACTAACACTAAAATTGGCTCCAGATGGGGATGGTAGCTCCTTGGAGGTTCCAAGAATACCTTAGACCAAGTGCCTATCCATTAGGCATGGAGTCAAAAGCTAAAGACTAACTGAATACTGAATACTTGACTCAATAAACTGACTCAAGACTGACTGAAAAAGATGCTCAGAATTGAGATTATCAACAAAACCTACACTAATTGATCCATTCATCACTTGATCAAGTGAAATGGAACAACCAACGCAACCATGTAAGCATTCTAGTTGTTGTTTGAATTTTCCACAAGTGCTTGCTTATGAGCAAGAAGAAAGAACTACTAAAAGGAAACTCCCATGAAAACTTGTCAACAGATTGAATCTTGATGAAATTTCAAAGCATGATCCCATCGGTTGACCTCAAGAATGCTGCCAAAGGATCTTCATAGGAATACGTATTGATTTCCATCCCATCTAATATGTTACTGCTCTGCTCCTGTAGTCTTCGTACCTTGGTTTTAAAATTTTCCTAACATCTGTGCTTTCTTTCTTTGATGACTGCAGCAAGTTGACAAAAGGATCCTGAAACTTGTGAATGACTAGGTTTTCTTGATGATCAACAACAAAACAAGAATATTCTTCATTACTCTCCTGATATGACTGCAAATCTTGGTATGAGCTTTGTAATGAAACACATGTTGGACAAAACAATGAAGTCGGTTGTCGAATCAATTTTATATCAACACTCTGTTCAGGCTCACAGTTAGCTAATGGAGAAGGAATTTTACTGTAGATATCATCCAACACATTAGCTATAGGGTCATGAAAAACTTGAGAATACTGCTACAACCTATTTTCCATTGGTTCTAATGAGACTGCATAACACTCTACAGGTTGATCATCCTTTTCTTTACAAATACTATGAAAAATTTGCTTTAAAAATTGAAATGCTTCAAAACATAGTGGTACAGAATCATCTTGCATCATTGTTTTGTGTGTCTCAACTTCCAAGACTTCATCTACAATTTGAAATTCAATGAAACTTGGTGGCTGCAAATCTGGAGCTAAGGAGGATTCTATGTCGCAAATGATTTTCTCAACCAATTTAGGAGAATGCTCATCATTTATAGTGTTGACCACTTGCCTGTCTACTTGCTTATAGTTTTCTCTTATTTTTGAAAATGTGGAGAAACACAAGGGTAAGGAGCTTTGATCAAAAATTTGAATATCCTCTTGATTGTCAAGATCAAAACTCAATGAGTGTTGATTTCTGATCGCACGAAAGTTATCTCTGATGAATTGAATTGAAGTAAAACAAAGAGGAAAAGATCATTCACTTACTTCCAAATTTTCTAGACTTTCCTCATCGTTGTCATAGCTGATATGCACCAGCTGATCACTATTTTCAAGCTGCTAAAACTGAAATTCCCCCTTCCACAAACAAACCGTTGATTGCTATGTAAGATTAGCTTCTGTTTGGAGAACATAATCATCATCATACTGATCAAACTTTGGAAAATCATAAATATAGGTAATGTCACCAATAATACACATATATTATCATATTTTTCTCCTCAAATTGATCTACAAATCCATTTTCTGATCTATGGTAGCTGGGATTAGTAGGAAAATTTTTAAGGCTTGCAATCTCTTCTTTTTCTGGGATAAGTGGGTCATGACGATCTTGAATGGAAAATACATCTATCATGGTGATCCTTTGCATCATTTCCTTTATTGTACTTACCAAAATGTCAAGCTTTACCTCTAAAGATGTCATATGCTCTGCAATGTTCTTCTTCTCTTCTTCCTTCAGCTTTTCCCTTCTGATCAGCAGATTAGCCTCTACATCTACTGCATTGTTCTTCATCTTTTAAAGTGTTGCAAGGTTCCTTTCTCTCATCTAAAACTCCATTTCTAGATCAAAGGCATCTGGGTAATGTAAAAGAGCTGAGCCAGGAGGGGGTCTTATATCAACAGGTATCGAATAATAGACTTGATTGAATCTGGCAGAAAATTGTTGTACTGTCTCCCCTAGCTGTCTTTTGTACTGTCTCCCCTAGTTGTCTTTTGACCACCCAACTGTCGAGGAAAACTTTGACGAACTACGAGAAATCTGATATTCTCCCAGCAGGAAAGTTTTTGAACCAACTCTTGACTTTTCCTTGTAAAGAAAGAGAAAATAGCCTCATACTGACATCCTTTTTGTCAACTTCAAAAAGGTCTAGGAAAGTCTCAAAATTCTGCATATGTATCTTAGTAGTGATGTTGTCATATTCACCATCAAACCTCGGCAAATATAAGTAATGATTTTCAAGAAAATCATGGAGTATAGGAGGTAAGATGAGTGGTTTGTATCGATCTGGAATTTTACAGGGTGTAGGAGTATGTACAGAAGTTGTAGGATCAGTCTTAATCTCTCTGGGCTCATTAGCTTGAAAAGGATATGTACAATTTTCAAGTAAGAGGTCTTGATCTTGATCAAAATCAAAGGGAAAATCGGTATTTACACTCTTTAAATAGGCAGAATCAAGACTTTGATCATCTTTATCATACAACAAACTCTTGAAAACTTTAGGATATTTTCAGGAAAAGAAAATAAGTAATTTACAAGAAATCAAATTAGATCTTGAATACAATTCCACTTTGAATAACTGACCTGTGTGTAAGATCCTTCCATTCTCCTACTTGCAAGGTCGATCCTCTAGTGGAGTCTTTACATCAAATTGGACTCGCCAGGTGAAGAGTTCAACCGTCATATGCATCTGATTGTTGTCCACCATCAGCAATCAGATCTAAAATTTTTTGTTCTTTCCCAAGGAAGATATGATCCTTTGCTTCCCAAGTATGGTCGCCAAAATCTTATCACTCGGATTGAACCTCGGGCTGAAGAATGAAATTCTGAGGTAACTACTAACCACACTTAGCCAAGTAGCTAGCCCTACTAGGAAAGGAGAGGGCTCTCTCTGTAAGGATAACAGCCAAGATCGCTGGATAATGAAAGATATTAGGCTAATTATAGAAGCTCAGGGTTTTGATTTTGATTTGTACAGAGTTTTGCTGGATCAGAAGGAGTCAAACAGTGAGGGCATGGGAAATTAGGTAAAAATTTGTAGGTTTTTCTATGGGGCAAGATAGGCATAGTAATTTAGCACTTTAGGCTTCCAATGGGTGGGATGATCAAGACAGATGAGGAGCTAGAAAGAGCATGGTGAAATCATGGTTTCTTTCTAAACTGAAGAAATTACACACTGTGAATATTTACCCAAAACAAAGCATAACAATTATGGATTATGTTCATATAACTTGAAAACATTCACTTAATATCAATGAAATTATGGATGAAATAAACAAAACATTCTAACATCTAAGCACAAAATAAGAAGCTGAAACTAAACACCATACCACAGGGATCCCATAAAAATAACTGCAAATTTGATTAATATTCTTGCTCGAAAACTAATACAAAGTGTGTCTCTTCAAAAACCAAGCATCCAATTGAGTCCAAATATTACTAATGAGAAAGAAGAAGAAGATATAGACCTCAAAACAACTCCACCTAGCCTCAGGGAGTCTAATCCATGAGATGAGGAACAGTTCCACCAAATCTTGAATAAGAATCTGAAGACCAGGAAGACCCAACAACTTGCCTTTAAAAGAGAGGAAATTGATTCATTTGACCTCTAGAAGACTCATACTAAGGAATCTACATATAGTAAACTAATCCTCATCATAATTACATTCATCTTTATCAATTACATCAGTGAAAAACCCAACTAGTGAGATAAAACTCAAAAATTCCGTGACAAATAGAGAAAACTCCAAAACATGTAGAATTTGTCTTATGTGCAGCGCCAAGGAGGAAAAAATAGCCTTTCTTGCAGGTCACTTTTGACTGACTTCACGGTGTCCAAATTGAGCTCATGATAGCTCATTGGAAATATTTTCCAATCTACTTTCAAGATATTCTTATGGTTTCTGATTTGGAATTATTTTAATCCCTAAAAACTGCATTATACCAAGATTGTCTCTAAGCGCAGCGCCATCCTGAAAAAGAGGCATAAACATGATTTTTTGGGTGTTTTTGGCCCTTTTTTCTGACCATTTTTTCTTCAAATTCTTAGAAAAAGTATAGGGGGTATGTCCTCATCATTATGAACCCAAGAAAAATCGCAGCACCAAGGCGTTGCGCATAGGGCAGAATTTCCTGTGTTTTTCCAAAATTGCCAAAAAAACTCAAAAATCTTCAAACTTTTCAAAATTTCTCAAAATTTATGGGATGGGCCCACAACCACCTGTCAAGTTTGAGTTTAAGGAGGCATCAGTAAGCATATTGAGTTTATCACCTCCTTTCTTGCCCTTCCAGATCTTCTTCAATTTATCCTTCATCTGTTTAACCTTGATATTGCAAATTTTGTTCTGGGTCTGATAGTGATGGGCCATGTGCTTGAGCATCTAATTGTCTTTCTTGGCTCTCACTAGCGCTTCTCCAAGTGAATTTTTACTCTCTCAAGCCACACTTCTCTGTTGTCTTCAATTTCTTTTTCCAACTGTTGGTAAATAGTCAAATTTTGAGTTTCTTGCTCTTCTTTCTCTAAGGCTCTTTTGAGGCCTATTGTCTTTGGCCATCAAACACATCATCACTGTGTTCTTCCTCCATGTAATCTCTATCCTCTCTCTCCATGATTTTTCTTGGCACTTTGGAAAACCCTAGGGGAGAGGAAAGAAAGGGAGAGTGACTGAGGGAGTGATGGGAATAGGAGCGGGGAAGGAAATGATGAAATGAGGGCTTTAGGGGATAGGGATAGGGTCAAAAAAATTAAGGGAGATGGGTAAAAGGGTTAAGAAACTTTGTGAGGTGATGGGAGGTGAAAATATGAAGGGAGATGAAAATGAGAATTTTATTACAATTCAAGGGTATGGGGAAATCTAGGCAAAACAGTGAAAATCCTAAAAATTGGGGTTTTAATGGAAAGGGTAAAGGGACTTAGGGATGGGTAGTTTTAATGTTTTTGGGGGTATGGGGTGAAGTAGTAGGGTCTAGGAATAATAATTTTGGGACAAGGGGGCTTTAGGAAAAATTTTCATGGGGATGGGGGTTTTAGGAAAACTAGGGTTTTCTTGTGATTTCTTGCCAAAATGAAACTTTACCCATAAGCATAAAATGAAGGAAAGGGGATGAAAGAGGGTAAAATTAATTTATTTTAGGGAAAAAGAGACAAATTTGAAAATTTGGGAAGATTTTGGGAGGTTTCTGGCCTATACAGAGCGCCTAACCCACGAGCGCAATGCCATTTTATCCCCAACTTGCAAACTGTTTTTGACTGCCTTCTCAGTGTCCAAATTGAGCCCAAGATAGCTCGTTGGAAATCCGTTCAAGTATAATTTCCAAATAAACATTTTTTTTATGATTGGAGTTGATTATCCTTGTCAAAAGTTGATTTTCCCAAGACTAGTCAAAAATTTATGAATGAGGGTGCAGAAATGCAGAGTGTTGGTGCAGGAAAATTTTGGAGGACTTCATAAACTCCAAATGGAGCTCATGATATTGCATTGGAAATATCTCTCTGTCTAGTTATCATTTCACTCATCAAGGAAGTCATTTGGACAATCCAGCTATGAGAAAAATTGATTTTCCCAAGGTCACTCTAGAAATGCAGCAAACCTCTTGTAGCACTTGTAATTTTTACATTTCTCAAAAACCATCATACCTGTGTAAAAACGGAAGGAGTTTTTTCTCCTTGGCTTATTATGGACAAAAAAATATCTCACTTTTGTCAAATTCATCTTTGTTTGGTCGGACACATAGTTTGAAGAGGAACTGGCCCTATGAGTGGCAAATGGCTTGACTCTTGGAATGATTTCTTAAAAAATGATGGAGACATGATGTTTATGAGTTTGGAATGACCTCATACTTACTGATATGACCTACCTTATGCCTCCTCTTCTCATATGTCTCTGATTCCATAGAAAACCCTAGCTCAGTGGGAGAGGAAATTAGGGTTTAGTGCTTGTGGAAAATGATGACTTAGGCACCCTTGGAAAAGGACAATTCCCTTTGACATTTGATCAATTGTTGAAGTAGACACTTTTTGTATTTGACACTTGATTTGTTGGCATGTGGAACTCTAAGTTGGAAGCCTTGGGAGACTGAGTACTTATTACATTTGAACTGATCATCTTTACATGGTAAAGAGTCATTATTGGGATCACTCTCACACCTTCTGCTGCCCTTTATTCAAAATGAGACAATGCAATGATTTGACCTAATGAAACCCTAGTGACCTAATAAGAAATGAAATAACTGACTCAATGAGTGACTTTGACTAAAGTGGAATGAGAGCAGACTTGTTTTCATCATGATGAGGATATGGAAGAGGGTCAGCAAGTCATATACTTGTGAAGGAAAATGGGACACTTGACAAGGACAACCACCAATGGAACAATTTTATATCATGACCTAATGGAATGATTGAAAATTATTTAGAGTGGGACACCTAACATGCACATGAAAAATGTGTTTTTATCCCTGGTGGAAGTATGTAAATACTGACACTAACATGGTGCACTGAGTCGAGAACTGCCAATTCTCCGGAACTACGCCATCCTTCTCAGTGAGGTGCATGGAAAGTTTTCCCAAAAAAATCAGAAAATAAAAAAAGTCAAAAATCATCTCTAAAATCTAGGGATCTATTTTTAGTAACCCAAAGGAGGCACACTTGTTATGTTTGGAAATTGTCGCCAAGTGTCACTTCTCCCTTCATTTGTGGCATGCACGTCATAAACCCTAATTTCTCAAATCTATTTAATTGACACCCCTAGAGCTCATTCTCACATTCGATCTTGGAGCTCTAGCATTCCTGAGGAGATCAAGGAACCTTAAACACAATCGTTGTCGATTTTCCGGGTGAGTTTTGCATTTATTGCTTTAGTCACTTTTTCTGTCGTTTTTTTCAGTTTGGCTTGCATGAGTGTTTCTTTGCTTGCATGCTATAGTTTTAACATGCTTTAGCCTGTAGAATTTTTGTTTCAAGTTTTTGTTTTCCTTTCACAAGTGTCACATCGGTTTTTGCATTTTTGCACCGATAGTCGTCATTGTTGTGACTCTCCTTGTTGATCTCATTCACTTCTCATTTGTTCAGTTTTTGCACTTGATTTGTTTTGTTTTCTCAACACTTAGTCATATCTACACTCATTCCTTCACCATCTCTCAAATATGCTCATTTGTCACACTTACCTTTGGAAGATCTTCCTTTCCCTTAGCCTAAATTGACTTTGCACAGTTGGGCATTGCGCAATATGGAAGCTCAAGCCCCAAGCTTGGCCTATGGAACTTTGTAATGCACAATACTAGTTTTCCTCACTGTGCATTGTGTAGTGCTAGGCCTCAGCCACCAACCTTGGGCATTGAGATTACACAATGCGTAGTCTCTCCCAACTCACTGCCCTAGCTGAATTGTGCATTACACAGTTTCAAGCCACAGGCTATGACACTCACTATTGGGACTAAGTAGTATGCAGTTTCCCCAGCTATCCCTATTCCCATAAAAAATTGCACAATCCTTCCTTTCATTTTCTCGGTGTGTTGCACGAACATGTCCTGAAAGTTTTTTTGCTTATAGCTGACATTTGCTTTCCATCGGTGTCTTTTCTTTCCCATACGAATAGTAGTTGTTGAGCATCTCTCCACCAATCACTTTAAAAATGGCATCAAAGAGAGTTTTCTCAAAGGAAATCATTGAAATTAGTACTAGGGAAGCAGTTGAGCAAGTCCCGGTTAACTTGCTAGTTTACTCGGACACTCGATTTTTCATAGAGAAGGGATCTAAACTAACATGGAAACAGATCAAGGATGATTTCACCAAGGAATTTTAGGCAGACCTGGAGGACCAACAGTTGTATCTTAACATCATGTAGTTGGGGATTTACAAGGTTGCATGCAGGTATCCAGCCTTCCCATGTGTGGATGTGATCAACTGGGTTGTTTCAAATATTGATGTGACAACCATGACATTGAACAACACTAGCAGGAATAATCTTGCTACATTCTTGGTAGCTGACTTCAAGGAGATGTATCATCTTCTTGGGCCAATGAAGAACATGGACTCACTATTTTATGTCCCTCAAAGCTACACAAACATGAGATATGTCATCAAGGGGTGGGTGAAGGAGCCAACAAATTTTAGATAGACATCCAACCATATGTACAAGACGAGAACACTCAGGAAATCCTATCAGCTTTTGGTCATACTATCTTGCAGAATGTATGGCCGAAATAGAGACCTTTCTTAAGGGGTGGGCTATCTTGTTGAACCAGGTACTGAACGAGGGGAAGATATTCAACCGGTCAGACCTATTGGATCATCATCTAAGAGTCCATGTGAGAAAATCTCACAATCTGCCTAAGGGCGAGCAAGCACGCTTCTACATGTTTGCATACTTACTGGATGCAATCTATGCGCAGAACCAGTTCCCTAACATGAACTGGATATGGACACGAGAGACACTGCCGCACATATCTATTGCAAGCTACTCTTGGATTGTAGTCACCATGGAGTCATGGAGCATCTTACTAATCACTTCCTCATCCCGCTCTACAGGATCATCTTTCAGCAAGACCCACCTTGCATGTCATGAGCAGTTATGGAGGCGATATCAAAGATTGTTGATTGGTTCACCTTACCAGATGGCACATTGATCAGAGTATTCGGTGGGCAGAAGCCGCCACATATTTTACTGAGATATGCCACCGACAAAGTGGTCATGCAAGAGGTAGCTTAACACCTCTCTACAAAATTATTAGCAGCACTCCATAGGATGAAGAAGGCACCGTGGCCAGCTCCTCTTTTGTAGGTCAAATTATACGAGATAAATAATCTCAAGGTCGTAGATGCCGAAGGGAAAGCTATTGTCAAATTCGAGTTCAGCATAAAGAGCTACAATATGTATGATCTAAGGGGCATTTGAAAAGAACACAGTGCGAGAGTGTACTTCAACTAGGTCAGTGAAATATATCAATGGTCGGAGGAGGAACCATGGAAGAACTATTATAACTCCTCTCGACCTCTTGAGTTGATCAGTACGACTGGGCTTCTCAAGTTGTTTTGTAGGTAGCAACAGTTCCAAAAGCAGTAACAACAATGGGAAGCGTTTTGGTGCGCGAAAAAGGAAAGAGGAAGGTAGTAGAAAATACGAAAGAGGAACAAATATAGAAAATTAAAGAATATATTCTCACTGAGAAAATGGATTTGGTGATCGAAGCGAAGAGGGGATAGAGGCAAAAAAGAGCAGAGCAGAGGAAGAGAGAGAAGTAATCTTTATAAGAATCAGTGCAGAGAGCGTAGAGAGAAGAACAAGAGTTTAAGGAAGAAAGAGAGCTTAGAAGAAGAGAACAAGAGGAGAGATAGAAGAAAGAAGAGGAAGGAAGGCAAGGTGCCACGAAAGAAGAGACGACACCAATATAGGTTGAAGAATAGGTACGGGATCAGCTGAGAGCAGAAAGAGTGAGTGAACAGATTTAGGAACATGATTTTTCTCAAGACCTTGAACAATTGATTGAACTCGCAGACATGGAAGTGGGGCTGGAGCCGCTAAATGAAGATGTGGACCTGATGCCCAATAGACCTCAGTCCACCGTTCAGAATTCACCACATCCAGCCGCATAGCAAGCACAGAGTGAGGAAGGGGAGGTAGTCCCCCATGATGATGATTAATTCATGGACATGTACAATCTATCATTTTATGAGTTACAGAGGAATATTGTAAAAACACGAAGAAAGCACTTCCCAGATGATAATGCATCACCTGCATTCATGAGATAAAACACAATATAAGCTAGCACACCTTCATATGAAATGGAAACAATACAAATGACACCATTTAAGCATGTAAATATATGTATAATCACCACTTCAAACCAACCTAAAACATAGTATAAATCATCGAGGATTACCACACATAAATAGTTGGTTGAAAAAAAATATGGTACAAGGCAGAAGTGGCTAGGTCAGTGGGCTATGCTAACTAGCTACGTTACCTACAAAGAATAATTCACACCAGGTGCAACGTTATGAACTAAGCATACTCATAAATGGCACCAACTGCATTGCATTTTATTAAATTGTATCAAATATTACATGTCGATCAAGAAAAAAATCAATAATGATTTGATCGATCAGCACAAAGTTAAACTATTGAAATAATCCTCCCTATTCTACCACCCCTTCCTATATTTTTCCATTACAATTTATAGAAAAGGTAAAGGGGGGAAATTGGAACCAATCCCCTCAAATTTGAACTATCAAACCATGGAAAAATTCTCAAAAATTGTCTTTTCTTGATTTTGGGGGATCTTGGTAGAAGAACAACCAAAGATAGTATTACATAAGAATCATTTAACATACAATCATTTGAAAATAGTTGATATTTATTCTTCTTGTTAATTAGACAATGATTTGGCATTTTCCTCAAATTTGGGCATTGTTTACGACTCTAGGAAATTATGTGCATTTTGGGCAGATTAGCATTGAAGAACCTAACATATCTCTCAAAGTATTTTGGGAAACAATCCACATAAAACTTAGTTTTCCACGTTGGGAACACAACCCATGCTCCAATTTTTTCTTATTTTCTCTCATCACCTGGGAAATCATGCCCAAAGCTGAATATCTAGAAACTTTGACCTATAACGTTTTTTTAGAGCTAGAGGTTCACACATGCAACTTGGGTGTGATCTGATCAACATAAAAATATATTGATACCTCAAATTTCAAAACCCATGTGGCTAAATTCCTTCTAGAGTTGTGCATATATTCCAACCTTGGAGGTTGGTTACAAGACTGCATGTGGGTTACAATATTAGAATTAGGAAAAAACCGTCATTAGTAATTGTTGGGTGCTAAAAGGTGCCTTTTAAAACTCCTATTTATCCCACATTAATTATCAACCCAGGCAAGTCCTCTTATTTCAAGAGTGTACACAATATGTGCACGCTATAATCCCAGAGAGTAGTGTTTCTTAAAATGTAGTATAGATCTTTCAAATACAAGAATAAACGGATGCTTTTAATACATCCCACTTGCAACTAAAGGAAACTCAATGCTCTAAAAACTAAATCATTCATTACGCAAGTATGACAATTATCGATCGGATACAGTAGCAATAACTCATTCCTCTTTTAACTGATGTAAACTAATCAAGCATAAATAAGATCCTCAATCTGAGAGCTTTGACAACAATAACGAATGTTCTTTACAGTTGTTGATCTTGCACTCCACACCAAAACAACTAATTGGAAATGATAACTGAATTAAATTAATAATGTTGCTAATGGAAATGGAATAAACATGCTCACTGCAATAATATTCTAAAGAAAAACCAAATACTTGTAAGAAAGAGATGAACAACGAAGCTTATTTAGTAGTAATAAACAACAAAGCTATTTAATAGAAATGAACAGCAAAATCCGAAATGAACAACGAAGCTTTATACTTGAAATGAATAGCATAACAATATAAGTTGCAAAGGATAATAATCTTGTTATGGTGGAAGGGAATGACAACGCGGTTCAATCACAGCTTATGCAATAAAACGATTTCATAAAATATTGAAACAGTAAACTATAAAACAGGGAACTGTAAAGCAATGCGATTAAGGGAAATGAAAATTAAAGCAAACCATCACACGACTGGAATTGTAAAGTAATGGTACAAATAGCAAGTGGATCCACCATGGCCAGGCCCTTTGTCGCTAGTGAAGCACTGCTAAAATACTCCAGTATGAAATAATGGAACAACAACTGAATTATATATTAATCATGTGTAAAGAAGTTTATAGGCAATCACACTATGTTTTAACCAACGAGAGTCGATGATCAAAGTGAAAACACCAAAAGGAAAATCTGAATAATGGCAATACATGCTCTCCTTTTATAATCAGAAAGAGGAGAAAGTAAATAGTAAATGTGATCCCTCATAACAAAATTGGATTGTTCCCAACAACTTGGTTAGCAAGAAAATATATTTCCATCATTCATTCAACAGGAACAAGTCGAATTTGGTATTGCAATTGACATAATTTGGAAAATGGCCGCAACAACGAATCTGGGAAAATCGTCCTCAGAGAACCTTCCGTTTCTCTCAATACAGGTCGAATTTGGGCAAAAGGTTCTTTAATAAAGTTAATTCGGTCTGTTCTGGACAAAACACATGTTTCGGATTTTCTAGATTCTTCTCCATTTTCCCAATACGTCCAATGCAAAACTGTCACTTCTTGTTCAAGCGAATTTATGAGTTGGCATATTTAATGATGAGCTGGAGATCAACTCTGTGATCTGGAAAATATCTTGGAGGCTAAAATGGTGAGTGATGTTACAACAAATTTATTAATAAACCATAATTGGTAAAATCATGCATAATCATCAATTTATTAAAAATAAAGGAGAAGAAATAATATTTATCCATAAGAGCATAAATAATTATAAAATGGAATTATATGATAAATTATGATAAATAAGAGTAGAAATGGATGAAATAGGTGTTAAAAAGTGATAATAATAATAACATATTAGCGGTCCAACATACCCCCAAACTGAATATATTGCATGTCCTCATGCAACCCAGAACTGAATATATTGCATGTTCTCATGCAACCCAAAGACAAAACCCATGTGTTAACCAAGAAAAAAAAATTGTTCATCCCAACTCATGAAATGGATGGAACAAATGAATTTTTCCTCAAATAATGAATATTCAATTTTAGCAATCTTGATGAAGGCGTAACAATTTTTACATTTGACGTTCAACTATATGTATATGAGGTTGCAGAAAAATGTGATATAAGTAACAACAAACTTCATTAACCATTTTCTCAAAAATCAGATCGTTTTGATGCATGGATCATGAGATATAAACAAAATGGCTGTAGGTGATAGTGCATAATTTTCGAAATTTTATGAACTAATTTAGCGTGAAATTATCTGGGTTTGTGTATTTTAATGATACCTCTTTGTTATCCAAAAATCACAAGAATTCAGTTCATAGTTTTAAAGATATATGCAAATCAATTTCTGCACTGTATAAAAATGAAATTGTATGCCTTAAACGAGAAAGAAAGTAGAAAACATCCATCATGTGTAGCAATTCCTCCCCCAAACTGAAGAATTAGCATGTCCTCATGCAATGCTATAAAACAAAGAGAGGTGGTTGCTACAATCTGTTGAAATCGATGCTTGGTGTAAAACAACATGGAATAAGGGAGGTGTTGAGAATGAATAAGAATATCAATGGATGATAAAGAATATTACTGACATGGTCATAAGAAAGAAATGAAGGAAAGCAACACTCCCCCAAACTGAAAGATGATATGTCTCTGAAAAATGGGAAGTGGTAAAGATGTGGAATGAATGATGATAAATAATGCTCAATGGATTTTCATGAAATTCTCCTAAATTCGTAATAAATTAGAAAATTATGCTATTTTACCTCAAGTGTTACCTCCGAAAAAAATGTGGAATGACATGTAGAGACTAGCCTTTGTTGAATTTGATGTAGGCTGAGTGGATACTAAAAGTGATGCAAAAGGTGGAAGCCATGAAAACACATCATGTCTGAAGAATTGTGGGCGTTCGCGAGTTGTGCGAGCCTTTGTTGTCAGTTGCAATAGTGTGGTCGTGCTGTGAATAGAATTCCCCCCCCCCCCCCCATACTTCTTGTTCTCCTGTAAACAAATCACGATTCTGCATGCAGTTTTCTTGAATCCACATTGTTAATTTTGAAGAGCAACAGATAAGATGTATGCCAAAAGTTCAATCAGAAAAACTTCTGTAGAAATGCAGTATGAATATTGTGACAAATCAACAAATTATGGCAGAATTCTGTAATTATATCACGTGCTATCCATAATGCATACATTCCCCCTTCCAATTGAAAAAGGGATTCCATGACCATAAAGCATAGAAAAAGTGTTGTGCTGACGACAAGGCAAGGGAACGAACAATACAACAGTAAATGAAGCAGAGTACACATATCAAATGATAGGACAACAAGAGGTATGGTTATAATGAGGGCAGAGTGTATAAATATAGTTATGAATAAGAGATAAGATGCTTGGGTTGATGATAGGTAATGTGGTAAGTAAAAAGGACAACAATATGCAAGAAAAGATACCTTGCTGACGATATTCCATCTGTAAATGATATGATTGATTAAAAAACATTAACTCATGCGTAAAGGTTCATAGTAGGGAGAAATTAGGGAAATAATCTCTCTGATAAAAAGAAAAGTAGGAAGAGGGTATTATAATAATTATTGATGTTGAAAATAGAACTTCAATACCATAAGCAGAGCCTCTGCTGCCAGCAGACGTCCATAGCCTCGGCAGGGTTGCTTTTTAACCCATATGAGCCAGGATTCTCAATTTATAGTTGGAGAATTCCATTGTTGTTCTACAGAAGAGATCAATGTGCTGGCGTGGTAACCAGATAACCACACTGCCATTCACTGGGAAGTAGCAAAAGTGATCAGGCCGGCTCGTGATGAGACCTCCTGTTCCAAGGATATTGTGGCTATCCAATGGATCATAACCCTAGTGTGGTGGCCATAGTGGGAATGTCACTTCGCTACAACCTTATGAACATGATAGGCTGGCTCTTTAATGAGACCCCCTATCCTCTATCTGTAGACAAGATTTTTTTATTTTTACACCTTTTATGTTAAATAGAGAGAGGGTCAGTACTCCTTAAGAGTGGGGATGGTGGAAGAAGTTTGAACATGTCAATAGAACGAAAATATACCCATAATCTTACTTTTAATAGATAGAGATAATTGTAGCCAGGAGAAGTGGAACCAACATGGTAAAGATGATCAATTAGTATCATATACAACAGAAATCAATATAGTAAAGTAATATATAAATAATTTTGTCCCTTTTGTTTGTTTGTTTTTTTAAACCTATCATCAAGAAGCTGTCTTATTAAAGATCATAACGTCAAGGATATTCACCTGCTTCAATAAACTCCATAATTTTTGTCCTCATAAAAGTATTGTACTTTATGCGATTCAATGGAATCAATAAAATGTGGTTGAGATGAATTAGGAATAATCGCACAAGAGGGAGGAAGGGTTGTTCTCAAAAATATTCCCAAAGTGTTGTTCCCTTGAAGAAACAGCTAAAACACTCAAAAAAGTGATGTTCCTTTTAAGGAACAGCAAAAAAATACACCCAAAAAAAATGTTGTTCCTTAAAAGGAACAACAAAAAAATACACCCAAAAAATTGTTGTTCCTTTTAAGGAACAACAAAAAGATGCATGCGAAAAAGTGTTGTTCCTTAAAAGGAACAACAAAAGAATACACAAAAAAGTGTTGTTCCTTAAAAGGAACAACAAAAAAATCAACATGCGAAACTGCTGTTCCTTAAATGGAACGGCTGTTGTTCCTTAAATGGAACAACAAATGTTCTAAATGGAGATAGAAAAAAAGAAAAACATGCGGCTTTGTTGTTCCTTAAGAGAACGGTTGTTGTTCCTTAAGAAGGCAGTCGGTTTGTTCCTTAAGAGGAACAGCAAAAAGAAAAACACGTGAAACTTGGTGTTCCCTATAGGGAACAACAAGGGAAAATAGAAAAAAAACTAATGTACAATCTATTATCTAAGCAAATCCAATAAAAAAAAGGTAAACTTATGTACAAGTTTCAAGAGAATAAATTGTTTAATGGACTGGTGTTGTCGAAGAGTTTCCTTCTGCAGCAAGAATTTATATTGTGGGGTCCTCATTTTTCAATTTCCAATGGAGCGAAAACTACAATTTGAAGGAAGAAACACCTGAAACACAAAAACATAAAATAAATCAGAAAAGAAACAACACTTTATTAAGTTACAACAACTATGATGTTATTTCCTAAAGCAAGGAAAAAAATGATCTCTTTGAAAAATGTTTTGGCAGCAGTGACATGACATGAATCTTCAAATGGAAATCAATTGTTCATTGCTTCTGTTATGAATCCTTTGGATAATTAATTGGATGAAATTCTCTTGTTTCATTAAAAATTTTTTCAAGAATTGCTCGTTCATAAATTGACCTTCTTTATTCTCCTAGGACCTGCAAAAAAACGAGTGTCTACCTGCAATAAAAAATTAAATCATGGAGAAAGAGAGGTGATCGAGCTCCCCTAATCCAAGAATTATGCAAAAAAACAACAAGTAGTTATTCTGTATAACAAATCCATGGAAAAAAATAAAGTAAAATTAATTTATTACCTGCGGGAGAGCAGTGGCCAATCATGCTAACCTGCAGTGTTTTAATCATAAATTATTTGTTTTTCGTTCAATTTGAGTGATTCCAAAGCCATATGAGATATAATTCAAAGGTATATCTTCAATAAAAACAGTTTTAAAAATTCCATGATATGATATGTTAATGTTACTTAGAACAACCTGCATAACAGAGTCATTTTCGATTATCTATCTTAGACCAATAATGGATATTTTAAGCATAGATTTTTCATTTGATGATGGATTAAACTGATTCAAATTGGAAATGAAAGTAGATTAATTTATTTATCTCCAATAGAAACAGGTTTTGAAGACAAGAAGAATTGATGGGTCAAATATGCTAGCGAACAACCGAGAAAACAAAGTTTCAAGAGTGTTGATTTATGATAAGCAGTCAGTATTTTGGTCATAATTTCCTAATACGATATAGAAATCGAGTGATTCAAATTGTGTTGTAAACTATTCATAGAGGAATATACCATAGAAACAAGTTTTAAGAATATAGTCATTTAGGCCTCCAAAAACTGACTGTCCCAACTCTATTCCTGAGCTGCCTACTAGACACCCTGTCAATGTTTTGGTTATAATTTTTTCGTTTCAAATCCAAATGGAGTGATTCAAATTGAGTTTGAAAGTATAAATAAATGGATACTTATAATAGAAACAGGTTTTAAAAATATTCACTTTTGGTCCCTCAAAACATGACTATCCCAACTCTGTTTTCAGAAATTTCATCAAGCCCGCAAGCCAAAAAATATGATATTCAAGCAATTTTTCCATATTGGTGATAAAAATGAATATGAGTGTTTGTAGAGTTTTTATTTTCAATATAATGCATATACATACACAAATAAATTAAAATATTTATCACCGATGTTGATTTCCACAACATGTTGTAACAAAAACAATTTTTACATAATAATAAAAATGTATTTATTTATGTCCTTATTTATTTATTTTCTCCACTAACCTAGTCTTGTTTGAAAATTGAATATGATTACGTATAAGAGTACTTCCAGTGGAGCCATTTTCGAAATAAGGCCTCTAGTATGTACATACCCAAATTTGAAAAATGCATGTTAATAAATAGTAGGGTATGAGAAGCCAACTTCCCTTGAAAAGATGGTGCCAAAAATTGTTGAAGTATGGAGTGATGCTGCAAAAAAATGGAGTGAAACCAATCTTCAATGTATCCCTTACTTTCTTGATTTCCCATAGCCATCATATCATGAAGTTCTTGAGTGTTTAAAACAGCTTGTTGATGCAGGCTAGAAGAAACCTCATTTTCTTTCATAACCTCTACAATTTTTGGATTTGAGACATTCTGAATCTCAGTATAAGTTTTCTCCAATGGTGCATGTGAGATAGAATGGGTGGGAAGGGTGTGTAAATTTTGCAGTTCAACATTGTAAGCATGTTGTACTGTTTTATTATGGTGAGGGTGTGGAATGAGTTGAGCAGGAAATTGTGTAGGGAATGGAGCATTTTGATGATGTAGTTGATTGGGTTGAATGGATGATTTTGATGGGCAAGAAAGATGTTGTGGAAGAGCTGGAAGATGTGTTTGTGCTACAAGATGAGGGAGAGTAGTCATGCAATCATAAGATGAACCATGCCAAACTTGTAGACAAGATTGGTGGTGGTTATATTGATATTGACATGGCTGCCCTAACATATGAGTATTCCATAATGGATTATGCAAGTAAGAGAATGGAGAGGAAGTGTTTTGAACCATACCTGTAGGCCATGATTTCCATGGTTTTGACCTTGTTGCAGCTTCCCCATCTCTTTGATATGCTACTTCCATCATAGATAAGGAAGAACAAATATCTATGGGATGCTCCTTTCGGTTATGAAGGCAAAACACTTCATCAAATTTTTTATTTTTCTGAACCTGCAAAACATTCAATTGTGAATTTAGAGAGCTAATAAAATCATATTTAAAATTTTCAAATAAAACATTGATTTCAGCTCTTATGTCTCTTGTTCTTGTAGTAAATTTGGAAAAGAAAGAAGAAACTTCTCTAGAATTCTTACTAGCCTTGGAAATTCCTCTTGAATACCTTATGCACAATTCACAAACATCATCATATGATAATTGAAAAACATCACCTTTTCCTATCAGATTTAAGAGTTCTAAAAATTCATCTTTGATTCCTTTAAGGAGTGTTTTCAAGATCTCTTTTTCCAAATGCTTATGCTTTGATTTTTGAAGGTTATATTGAAATTTCTCTACATAGTCCTCCAAGCTTTCATCTTCCCCTTGTATCATACCGAAAATATCTTCATTGGATTTGCAGTAGTCTTGGTACTTCTTCAAGAATATGTTCTTCATGTCCTCCCATGTTTGGATGCAGTTCCCACCTAGGCTCATGAACCATTGGAGAGCTGCTCCTTTTAGAGTAAGAGGAAACACTTTCAATCTTTCATCATTAGTACAATAATCATATCCTCTACAAAGTATTTCAAACTCAAATAAGAATGTATCTAGATCTTCATTTGTCAAACCATGAAAATTTGGTAGAGACAATGGGGGAATTATGTGCATTTGTGTCACTCCTCCTAGATCTTTGATAGGGAATTCAAAAGTTGCAATGTGAGCCATTTCTTACCATAATAGAAGATGTTCTTCATGTGTTTCTTTGAGGATCCTCCTTCAAATGTTCCTGTCAATTGGTTAGTGAAATGGGTGGTGCTTACATCACCACTCGAGTGGAATTACAAGATTTTTTTTCAAAAATTCTACCTCTAAAATTCCTACTTCAATTTCTATGCAATTCTGCTGAAAAGTGGGCAGAGGAGCAAGCACTTTACTTTCTTGTTACGCAGGTTCTTACCTTCCATTTTTAATACCCAATTCTTTCATAGCAGACAAACATCAAACATACATCACTCTCTATGAAATGGCAACACTCTCCCCGGCAACGGCGCCAAAATTTTGGGTGCTAAAAGGTGCCTTTTAAAACTCCTATTTATCCCACATTAATTATCAACCCAAGCAAGTCCTCTTATTTCAAGAGTGTACACAATATGTGCACACTATAATCCCAGAGAGTAATGTTTCTTAAAATGTAGTATAGATATTTCAAATACAAGAATAAACGGATGCTTTTAATAAATCCCACTTGCAACTAAAGGAAACTCAATGCTCTAAAACTAAATCATTCATTCAGCAAAGTAACAACAATTATCAGTCGAGGATACAGTAGTAATAACTCATTCCTCTTTTAATTGATGTAAACTAATCAAGCATAAATAAGATCCTCAATCTGAGAGCTTTGACAACAATAGCCAATGTTCTTTATAGTTTTTGATCTTGCACTCCACACCAAAACAACTAATTGGAAATGATAACTGAATTAAATTAATAATGTTGCTAATGGAAATGGAATAAACACGCTCACTGCAATAATATTCTAAAGCAAAACCAAATACTTGCAGGAAAGAGATGAACAGTGAAGCTTATTTAGTAGTAATGAACAACAAAGCTATTTAACAGAAATGAACAGCAAAATCCGAAATGAACAATGAAGCTTTATACTTGAAATGAATAGCATAACAATATAAGTTGCAGAGGAATAAATAATATTGTTATGATGGAAAGGAATGGCAACACGGTTCAATCACAGCTTATGCAATAAAACGATTTCATAAAATATTGAAACAGTAAACTATATAACAGGGGACTGTGAAGCAATTAAGACAGAACCAATATCACTTCCGAGAATCCAATAGCGATAATTAGACTCTTACGGATGATCTAAGTAATGCAATATGTTGTCTCAAATAACCCACGCTGTAACAAATAAGATTCATATCACACGATAATGAAATAACTCATAAACAGAACATGTAATACATAAATACAGTAAGATGATAAACAACTAATGAAATGAACTCACAGTAACATGCATTTATCAAATCGATCACACTCTGCAAGAATCGGAAATATAACACAGAGGAGCAGTTCACGCTGCCAGGGGTCGGGCCCTTAACCACCAGCAGGTACTGCTCAAGCTACTTCAGATGATGTGAATGGAAACAACAACTTCAATTAATCATTAAATTGGAGCAGCATTACAATGTAATCGTGTTTTTCAACAACGCAATTTGTGATTAAGTTTACAATTCGAAAAGCAACAATGACTCCTCTTTCTTTTACAAACGTCTCCTTTTATAACCAGAAAGAGGAGAAAGTAAATAGTAAATGTGATCCCTCATAACAAAATTGGATTGTTCCCAACAACTTGATCAGCAAGAAAATATATTTCCATCAATCATTCTACAGGAGCAAGTTGAATTTGGTATTGCAACTAACATAATTTGGAAAATGGCTGCAACAACGAATTTGGGAAAATCGTCTTCAGAGAACCTTCCGTTTCTCTTAATACAAACCGAATGTGGGAAAACTGCTCTTTGTTAAAGTTAATTTGGTTCATTTGTTAAAGTTAATTTGGTCCGTTCTGCACAAAACCCATGTTTCAGATTTTCCAGATTCTTCTCCATTTGCCAATACGTCCAATACAAAACTGTCACTTCGTATTCGAGCGAATTTCTGAGTTGGCATATTTAATGATGAGCTAGAGATCAACTCTACAATCTAGAAAATATCTTGGAGGCTAAAATGGTGAGTGATGTTACAACAAATTTATTAATAAACCATAATTGGTAAAATCATGCATAATCATCAATTTATTAAAAATAAAGGAGAAGAAATAATATTTATCCATAAGAGCATAAGTAATTATAAAATGGAATTATATGATAAATTATGATAAATGACATGATAAATAAGAGTAGAAATGGATGAAATAGGTGTTAAAAAGTGATAATAATAATAACATATTAGCTACCAACACTACCATTTCCTTCTCCACACATAAAACCAGGTTCTTCGATACCAAAATTATCCGCCTCCAAGATCAAACTTCATACAATTGCTTTCAGGAGCACAAAGGTGTACCACCCAGATAGCACAACAATGCATGTTTCAGGTGGAATTATAGAACTTATTTACCTTCCATCAAAATCTAGTTTGTAGAATCTTAAGTCATTTTCATATATTTGAGGCCATCTATAGGTATCGTGGCCATAAGAGTTGAGAAATGCGGTTAATTCCATAACCAGGGGTTGACTAAGGCAGTCTACAACATGATTGGAGCTACCACTCTTGTATCGGGTGTTCAAATGGAATTTTTGCAAGTATGCAGGCCATTTATGATTGTGGTAATTTTGTAACTTCTCTTGTGCCTGCATAAATTGAAGAGGCATGAGATTCATGTGGATGATAATCTCCTTCCCAAGAATATAATGTTTCCATGCCAACATGCTTACATGATGGAATACATATCCTTATAATAAGCAGGGTATCTTCGAACAATATATCAGAATGTTTCAGTATGATAGGCGAACCAATGTCCTTGTTGAATGAGGATTGCACCAATAGCATAGTCGAAAGCATCAATATCAATATTAAATGGTTGCTAAAGGTCTTTTAGGGTGAGGACTGGTGTAGAGAAAAAGGAGGTGTTTTAGTTCATTGAATTCTTTCTGTTGGGACTCAAACAAAAAAAAAATGTTTTTTCTCCACCCTTGGTCACTTGAATTTAAAAGCAAGTGGATATAAGAGAACTACAACATGAATCTTCTAGAATTTAGGGGCAAGGGCCAAAGAAGCTACAAATCTATGTTAGAGTTGTTGGGGCCGACCAAGCTTCAATGACTTCGTATCTTGGTCGATCCACATGCACATGTTTAACATCAATAATGTGGCCTAGATATTGACCTGTCAAGTGCCAGAGAATTTTTCATTAAAGACATATGTTTTGTTGTTGAGAGTGTGATGGACTGATTAAAATGTGATGCAGGAGCATCAAGGGCGTTTTTTATTTTGTAAATATGTTAAAAGGGGGTGTGATAATTTTTAATATTTTATTAATTAATTTGAATAAAATAGGAGAAGGTGAGGATTTTTGTAAATATCTTTTTATTTAATAAAAGAATATGAGGGAATCTAATTAGTTGAAGGATTTTAGGGATAAAGATCTATCCTTTAGGGATGTTGAGAGATTTAGGGGTTTGTTGAGGAATTGAAGGGATTGAGCATTTAATTAAATGATTTTTGAAAATTGTATAAATAGGAGGGGGTTTTTGAGAGAAAACATTGAGCTTCAGGAGTTAGTGTGAGTAGAGAGTGAGAGAGTTTTCTTCTTTGACAGCTTTGTAGTTTGTAAAGGGCCAATGCTGTCGCACATCGTGCCAAAGAT
Organism: Pinus albicaulis; assembly: GCA_034641835.2. Taxonomy (NCBI): domain Eukaryota; kingdom Viridiplantae; phylum Streptophyta; class Pinopsida; order Pinales; family Pinaceae; genus Pinus; species Pinus albicaulis. The sequence goes on along the minus strand of JAXQQM020088415.1, from coordinate 1,688 downwards.
ATTTGTATAGTCTTCTTTTGTTTATATTAAAACAGCTCGATTTGTATATAAACATGATTGATTGAAAGATATATGGATTGATGTATCATCGATTTAATGAAGTGCCAACATGAGAGAATTTGTAAGTATAAGTTGAAGGGTTAAAATTAATATGGTAATGTTAAATCATACTTGTTATCAACCCTAGTTTGATTGTTAGAATTGTGAAAAGAGTGCCAACAAATGTGAAAATCGTGATGCATAATTCTTGAGTATGAAAAGCATTAAAAACTCTGCATAAAAAGAGTATTTTAATATGTTTTGAATCTGCAAATCTGTGTGAAATTCTATAGGAAAAATTCTGTTCTATCAGGCTTGAGGAAAACTTGTGAAATCGATAATGTATGGATTTCATTATTGCATAGCGTGATAACTGTAAAGCGTTGTAAAAGTGTAAGGGATTCGATATCAAGTGGTGAATGTTAGTTAAAATTCCGGTTTGCAAACTAACAGAATTGTAAGGGCGCAGATTTGAAAGAGTGACAGCGTTTTCCATATTGATGAAAACGCTGGAATGAATGGATACAGAACTGATTGAAATTTTGGGATTATAAATCGTTGATTGAGGACGAGTTTATAATTAAAGCTGTCAGGACAGATCTATGATAAGCTGTATAAATCAGAAGCACAGTAATGAAATAACCCAGTTCAAATTCAATGCAGATGTTGAAGCGCAAATGTGGGCACAGCATTTAAATTGGCAAATGTATTGATGCGTTGAGGATTCAGAAAAATGTTAAAGGCAGAACGTGTTGTGATGCGGCAACAACACAGCGTTGATAAATCTTAACGCAAGCACAGATCGATATGAGATTAACCAACTATGTTTTGATAAGCGTGAACGCTGAAAAGGAGGACTTAAAGCCTTTAATCGATATTGGGCAAGAATATTATGCCACGTCGCTTTTGGGAAGGCGTGACACAGGTATGAGTAGCATCACTCTCTGAATTAAATAAATATGTTGAAAAATGTATGGAGACAAGTTGAAATGCTTGGTAAAGTCCACTGTAAATATTGAAATTGAGGTGAGACCGCTGGGTACACTGAAAGGGAAGAGGGCGCACATATATTCGGTGCTTTGATTGGTTGAAACATGTAATTTTGTGCATGGAAATGATATTGGTGTTGTTTGCCATGTCCACCTGAGGTTGAAAAGCATAAGTTCATTCTTTTGATTGAACTCAGTTATAAGTCATATTTGAACATTGATGTTAGATGGAATTGATGAGAGAAGAGATTTAACATTGAAATTGAAATGGTAGCAGGGCGCATCTTTTTCTTTGAGTTTTGATTTTAAACTCTGGCGTTATAAGAATGAAAGTATGGTTGGGTGAATAGAGGATGATGCATTTGTATAAGAGAATTGAAAAGCTTTGTTGTCTTGGAATTGTTTTAGATGGAAAGTATTTGAGTTTATGAATTGGGTTTGATTCCAAGCATGGTTTTTGTTAAATCATGAGATTACAACATTATGAAACAAGCTTCCGCAAATTTAAGTGGGAATTTGCCATGTATTGAAGTTGAATTGAGTAATAATTTGGGGTGCATGTTTTACAAGCATGGTTGATCGGAGGATCCCTGCATGCAGTGCTCGTCACAAAATGTGTTGTAGGTGCTGTCAGCAAATCTTTCTAAAGATGGGTATATC
>JAXQQM020074838.1:0-12681 GCA_034641835.2 Pinus albicaulis | reverse complement strand
ACATAGATTGTATTTGTGATACAAAATAAACAAGATAATTAGGCTCCACACCCAATAATGCTATTTGTGGATGGTTGGTCAAGTTGGACAAATAGATGAAATTATATTTTTAGAATATTTGGTGAAGTCTATTTATAGATCGTCGATCTAAAAATAGAAGTGTCAATTATTATTAGCTCTTAATAATAATCCGAAAATAAACAACAACTTATTCTCTTGGAGCACTTAATTTCAATGCACAGATTTGGAAAATCAGTGGGCTGAAGGAATTACGCAATTCCTAGGGTTTATTGGTGGTTCATGCATGGAGGACTCAGTTAGAACTGAAGTGGAAAAGTTATGACAGAGTTGGAAGAGTAGTTCATGGAGTTGTTATTAGGTTTAACTCAGTTAATGGAGTTAGACTCAGTTGAGATAGTTGTATATGTAGAAATTAGCTGAATAAATCACTTATTCAATGGAGATTAACCCGATTACACATCAATTTTGAATTGCATGCATAACACATAATCTCATCTACAATTAATTGTCACATGCGGAAATAATAGAAGCAATCTCACATCAAATCAATCACACATTAACTCAGTATGTATGGGGAAAGCCTATAGCTGAAAACCCCGCAGCTATTGTGTATATTATAATGGAGAAATCATGTAACAAAACAAAGTACAATACTCCTCACAAGTACTCAGTACTTTCTCATAAAGTCACACACAATCTAGCTCAGTTTTGAACAGGTTACTGGTTCAAAACTCACTGCTAATTGCCTTGCATCTATTGCGCAATCATGGCCTGTCTATGTAGAGATCCAAGGTTCGAATCTCCTTGGCTTGACTGCGCAATTTTCATGGACAATTCCTCCAAGTGTGGTGCAAATCTCATGCACAACTGATGTCGCCACTGATAGCTAACTCCACCCTTTCATCTACCTCTTTCACTGGTCTCCACTGAACTGATCATGCACTGTAGTGAACTGATGTGTTCTTGAGTTGAATAATGAGTTACTAATTAATGATTTAAATAATATTTAATTCACTCCACTCATAACTAATTGATTAGCTAGTTAAACTAATCTCAACTAGTTCAACTAAAATAAACAGAACACAACTCCACTATCTGTCTCATTAACTCCTCCAAACTTCTGCCACTGAAGTCCAACTGAAGTCAACCATGCAAGATGCCATCAAACCCTAGGAACCATGTGATTCCTCTGTCAGTTGCATGAGCCACCTCCATGACTCGAACTGAAGTGCTCCAAGAGAGTAAACTGCTGTTTATAGTCAAAATATTATTAAGGGTAAATAATATTTGACTTCCATATTTTTAGGAGAGGCAGTCTAAAAATAGCCTGGGACCTAAAAATATGAGTCTCATCTATTTTTACCAACATGTCGCATGTTTCAAGAATCTCCAACTGGAATCTCTGAATCATGCTCCGTATGTCTAAAAATAGACATAGTCTAAAAATAGACTTTGCGCCAGAATTTGCCTGCGGGCCCACTTAGTGAAGGCGACTTCATTTCACTAAGCTCCATCATCTTGCTGCATTCTCAACACTCCCTCTCGGCAAGATATGGATTATCTGCAACCCCTATCCTGCCTCTGTGGAATTCGAACTTGCTCCTGGTGAGCGCCTTCGTCAGGATGTCGGCATCCTGATCCTCCGTGGGAACACATGAAAGCATCATGATTCTCCGCTGAACATAATCTCTGATATGATGGTACCTGATGTCGATGTGTTTGGACCTATCATGAAATACTGGATTAGCCGAGAGCTTGATGCAGCTCTGGTTATCACAGTAGATCATTGTAGGCTCCAAATGCAACCTGAACAATCCTGCGAGGATCTTCCTCATCCAAATAGCCTCGCATGCAGCCAAGCTAGCTACCATGTACTCGGCCTCTGCTGAACTGAGTGCCATGGATCTACACAGCTACTGTTTGTGCCGGGGGAAAGCGCAACGTCGACCCAATCCACGAGAAAGCTCTCAGTGCTCTTGGGTCCGTTGAACTCCACCTTCGTCTGCATCGGTGAAGCCGGAAAGCTTAGTGAAGCCGGAAAGCTTGGCTCCATCCTCTGTCATACCGCCGGAGCCATGTCCGATGTTGCCTACGATGCTCGCGCATATTTTGTGCTTGCCCAGCATGAAAAGAGCCCAAAGTAGGCAACCGCCGCTTGCGGATGTGTTGTGCACTTAGCATATATAGAGATCATGTCATTGGAAAACCCTGATACCTAGCGACCACCATCGCCAGTGGGCGGTGGCATCCACTGCCGCCCATTTCGAAGTAGCATCCTCCGCTTCCCTCCAACCACCGGGAAGAGGGTGTCAACGAGCTTGCGGCCTTGTGACGGGCCTGCTCTCCGCTTGAAATAGAAACATCGCCTGCAAAGAAACAAACAGTCCTCCACTGCGCTGCCAAATCTCCAATCCCGGGAAATAATGAAGGATGCCCAAGTCCTTCATCTCAAACTCTCGTGCAAGATCCTCCTTGCATGAAAGTATCAACTGCTCATCGCCAGTCAAAATCAGATCATCTACATACGGTACGATGATCAACAGCTTCCCCTCCACCACAATCTGGTACAGGTTTGGATCCGCCTCACTCTTGGAGAATCCAAGCCCGGTGAAGTAGCTGTCTATCCGAGTGTACCAAGCACGAGGTGCTTGCTTCAGCCCGTACAGTGCTCTCTTGAGTCGGCACACATGCGACTCGCTGCTGAAGATCTCAAAACCTTCAGGCTGCTCTATGTACACTTCTTCCTCAATAACTCCATTGAGGAACGCAGTCTTCACATCCATCTGATGAATGTGCCACCCCATCTGCGCTGAGAGAGCAAGGATCGTCCGTATGGAAGAGTACCTTGCGACAGGTGCAAAAGTCTCCTCATAGTCGATCCCCTTGATCTGTGAGAAGCCACGGGCGACAAATCTCGCCTTGTACTTCTCCACACTCCCGTCAGCCGCCTGCTTCACCTTGTAGATCTTCACGTACCCACCACACTGATTTCGCCCAGATGCCGGGGCAATCTATGCTGCTTGTTCGACGATCGAATGTATTCTTCGATCATAGCATCAACTCCTGCGGGGTTCCTCCTGACTTCTCAAAAGAAGGGATGGCTCAAGTCTGTGATGACTCACCAAGGCCATGTATCCGGTGTACCCGTCCAGAGGTGGCCCTTCTCTGTCTGTGTGTGACCCTTGGGTGGTCCTAACCTTTTAGCTTCTCTTGAACGGTCGCTCGGCTCTGTAGTGCGTAAACCCTGCGGTGAGATTTAGCGTGCCGCATGGTCATTCTTCCACCTCCTGAACCTCCTCTTGTGGCTGATCCACATCCGGAAGCTCCTCCTTAGGAACTAACAGCTCCTCATCTACATGCAAGTGTCGCTCCCTCTCAAGCGAACACTGCATGGCTTTCTCCTCCTGAAATTTTATATCCCGTCGCACAACAGTCTTGCGACTGTCTGGCACATACACTCGATAGTTATGGGGTGTATCAGTGTACCCCACAAATATTCCAACTTCAGCAGTTGGATCCAGCTTCCTTCTCGCATCCTTCGTCACATGCATGTAGACAGGAGATCCGAAAATCCGCAAATGGGAAATATCAGGCCTCTTGCCAGAATAAGCCTCCTCTGGTGTGCTCATGCCAAGAACCTTGTGAGGACAACGGTTCTGCACATACACTGCTGTATTGCATGCCTCAGCCCACAAGTGAAGGGGTAGGCCCTGATCATGCAACATCGCCCGTGCGGCACCCACGATCGTTCTGTTCTTCCGCTCAGCCACCCCGTTCTGCTGTGGGTTATGGGGTGCGATGAGCTCTCTCCGAATCCCTTCTGCGCTGCAGAACTCCTTGAATTCAGCCGAGATGAATTCACCACCGTTATCACTCCTTAGAGCAATCACCTTCTTCCCCGACTCCTTCTCGACCAGTGCTTTCAACTCACAGAACTTCGCGAATGTATCGCTCTTCTTCTGCATGAAGAAGATCCAGCACTTTCGAGAGAAATCATCAACAAAGATCACATAATACCTGTGCTTTGCTATTGAAGCAACTGAGAAAGGACCACACACGTCTGTGTGAACTCTCTCAAGGATCGTCGTGGCGTGACTATTCTTCTCGTGAAAGGTGGCTTTCACATACTTCCCTAAAGTACACCCCTTGCACTGATCTGACTGCGCAAGGGTGCCCTTAGGAAGTCCAGTAGAAATCTGCTGCAGAATCTTCAAAGCTCCATGGTGAAGATGGCCCAATCTCCTGTGCCATAGTTCGCCCTCATCATCCCGGCTCACCGCTTCTCCCGCCTTGCATGCCATAGCTGTGCAGTCATCTACCTGCAACTGATAAAGGTTCTGAGTTCGAACCCCTATCTTCCGGGTCTCTCCAGTAGTCTTACTGCGCAGGAAGGCTTTTCCTTCGCTGAAGACCACATCATACCCATTATCCTCCAACATCGCCACAGAGATCAAGTTCTTCTTCAATCCAGGTACATGCATGACATCCTTCAATACAAAGGGTTTACCAGACTCCCTCTGAAAGGATATGGTACCGATACCAGTCGCACTGTATCTGCCATCATCGCCCATCTCGATGTGCACACCCAAATCTTTGTCCTCCAGATCTGAGAACAAATCCCGATCTCCCGTCATATGAAATGACGCACCGTTGTCCAAGAACCACACCGATCCCATCACACTTGAAACCAAGCATGCAATCAGTGAAAATTCAAGCTCGAACTGTGAAGCCAAAGCTTCTCCATCTGCAGATCTTCCCGCTTGCTTGTTCTTCTTCTTCTTTGGACAATTGGTAGCATAATGTCCGTGATCATGGCGGTGAAACCACTTCACTTTCGCCATATCCTACTTCTTGCCCTTAGCACCAGAATGAGAGGTTTTCTTTCCCTTCCCCTTCTTTGCTTTGGACACCAAAGCGCAGTTTTCTTCATCAGCTCCCTTTGATGAAGATCCATCTCGAGTAGTCCTCCTTATCTCCTCCTGCATGAGATCCGCCCAAAGGCGCTCCCATCCCGGCAGCTTCTCCCGACCATTGACACTATCTTGATGTGAGTGCCAAGCCTTCGGAAGACCAAGGAGAGCCAGGTCGACCATATCCTCTTCATCGACAGTAACTCCCACACTTCCCAGTTCATCTCTGCATTGAGTGAACTTCGTGAGATATTTAGCGATACTGTCGCCCTTCTCCATCTTGATGTTCCTGAGCTTGTCTTTGAGCGCCAGCTTCCTTTGGTCACTCTTACTCTGGAATAGATCCGTCAAAGCTTTTCACATTAAATATGGAGTAGCCTTTCCATGCAGGCTGGATACAATATGATCCTTGACGCCCTCCAACAGGATCCTTCGACATTTCGCCATCTTATTTTGCCATGCTTCGACTTCAGCAGGATCAGTGGGATTTTGGACATCCGTATCTACGAACTCCTTCAGACCATTATCTTCTAATACTGCCTCCATGCGATCCTTCCATGCAACATAATTAGAACTGCCTTCAAGAGCATATTCGAGTCGCAAACCGTTGAAAGACATTTTCAACACCGGCACCAAGAAAACAAAACTACTGCAAAATTCGAATTCCACCTCAAAGCTCAACCGCTCTAGATCTGTGAGAACAAATTATTTCTAGCACAGAGATTGACTGCAAGGGGCGTTTACCAGACCTTTCACTTTCCGAAGAAAGATGAATTAGGGCTTCTGCTTGTGTCAGGACCGTGGAAATAAGTTTGCAATCACCGTGACAGATCTCGACAATTAATGCTGCTACATTCGCTAGCAGAAATTGGTGGATAAATCCTTATTCAATGGAGATTAACCCGATTACACATCAATTTCGAATTGCATGCATAACACATAATCTCATCTACAATTAATTGTCACATGCGGAAATAATAGAAGCAATCTCACATCAAATCAATCACACATTAACTCGGTATGTATGGGGAAAGCCTATAGCTGAAAACCCCGCAGCTATTGTGTATATTATAATGGAGAAATCATGTAACAAAACAAGTACAATACTCCTCACAAGTACTCAGTACTTTCTCATAAAGTCACACACAATCTGACTCAGTTTTGAACAAGTCACTGGTTCAAAACTCCCCGCCAATTGCCTTGCCTCTATTGCGCAATCATGGCTTGTATATGAAGAGATCCAAGGTTCGAATCCCCTTGGCTTGACTACGCAATTGTCATGGACAATTCCTCCAAGTGTAATGCAAATCCCATGCAAAACTGATCCTCCAACTGATAGCTTTACTCACCCTTTCATCTACCTCTTCCACTGGTCTCCACTGAACTGATCATGCACTGTAGTGAACTGAAGTGTTCTTGAATTGACTAATGAGTTAATATTTAGTAAATTAAATATTATTTAATTTACTCCACTCATATCTAGTTGATTAGTTAGTTAACTAATCCCAACTAGTTCAACTAAAACAAACAGAACACAACTCCACTACTTGTCCCGTTAACTCCTCCAAAACTCCTGCCACTGAAGTCTAACTGAAGCCAACCATGCAAGATGCCATCAAAGCCTAGGAACCACGTGATTCCTTGTGTCAGTTGCATGAGCCACCTCCATGACTCAAACTGAAGTGCGCCAAGAGAGTAAACTGCTGTTTATAGTCAAAATATTATTAAGGGTAAATAATATTTGACTTCCATATTTTTAGGAGATCAGTCTAAAAATAGCCTGGGTCCTAAAAATTAGGGTCTCATCTATTTTTACCAACATGTAGCATACTTCAATAATCTCCAAGTAGAATTCCCAAATTATGCTCCGTATGTCTAAAAATAGACATAGTCTAAAAATAGACTTTGCGCCAGAATTTGCCTGCGGGCCCACTTAGTGAAGGCGACTTCATTTCACTAAGCTCCATCATCTTGCTGCATTCTCAACAATATCTAGTATAATTGAATGATACACTAGTGAGAGTGGAGTGAATTAATTAGTTAATTAATTCACAAATAATAACTCATTAATCAACTGAACAATACAATAGTTATCTACAGTGCATGTCAGTTCTAGTGGAGACCCTGTGGAGAGATAGGTGAAATGGAAATATGGACTATCTGTTGTGACTATAGTGATGCATTGATTGCACCACACACACATTGGAGTTTCCAATGAGGATTGCGCAGTCAAGGCAAGTGTAATTCGAATTCATTCAGAGCTATTATTCAGCAGGGATTGTGCAGTGGAGGCAGGCTATCAGGTGGCAATAAATCGGTGCATGGATTTGCAGATTTCTTCTGATTAGTGTGTGACAATTGATTTTACTGAGAGCTTGATGTACTAAGCTTTGTATGAGATTGTTACATGATCTCCATGACACATAATATATGATAGTTGGGGTTTTCAGCTTCAGGCTTTCCTGTTAAACAACTGTATTATGTGCGATTGTTTTTATTTATGATTCACATGTGTTTGCAATTAATTTTCCGCAAAAGATTAACAGTGGAATGATTATGTATTTTGCAAGAAGTTAAATATTGTGAGATTAGGGGAATCTGGATGTATGCATGCTTAGAGTAAATAATTTCTACATGGTATCGGAGCATTGTTAATTTTTGAAGATTGAAATTGTGAAGAATTGCTGAGTTTGTGCTGGTGGACAATTCGAATTTGCTACAGAAAATTCTTGGTGCAGAAGTTGAGTATACATTGAAATGTCTTTCAATGGGTTGTGATTGGAGTATTTCCTTGATGGGAGCTTGAATTACATATCCTAGAAGGATAGGATGGAGGTGGTACTAGAGGATAATGGACTGAAGGAGTTCATCGATAGCAATGTTCCTAAGTCGGGATCTAGCGATGCTGCATTACTTGACACATGGAAAAAGAAGATAGAAAAGACAAGAAGAATTTTGTTGGAAGGTGTGAAGGACCATATTGTGTCTAGCCTTCACGAGAAATAGACTCCATTCTTAATGTGGAATGCTTTGACATATTTTTTTCAAAGTAGAAGCAACCAGAGGAATTTGGCGCTAAAATACAAGCTTAGAAAAATAAAAATGGAGAAGGGCGACAATATTCCAAAATATATCATGAAGTTTTTCCACTGTAGGGATGAACTGGGAAGTGTGGGAATTACTGTTGATGATGAAGACTTGGTGACCTTGGCTCTCCTTGGGTTTCCGAAGAGTTGGCATAGCTACGAATACTCTATCAATGGACGGGAGAAATCGTCGGGGTGGGAGTGACTTTGGTTGGATCTTGTGCAGGAGGAGATAAGGCGGGGTACCAGGGATGGCTCTTCATCGAAGAATGAAGATGAAGAGAATTGTGATTTGGCTACAAAAGTAAGGAAGGGGAAGGGGAAGAAATTTCCTTCAAAATTCGATGTTAAAGGCAATGTTAAATTAAACAGCATGTTAAAGCACACACACATGGTATTTGAGGAGAAAATGAACACACACAGAGACTAAACACACAATGAAAGATAAGTGTGAGGCTTTCTTGTGTGTGCATTCATTCTCCTCATACACCATGTGTGTGCTTTAACATGGTGTTTAACATGGTATCAGAGCGGGCGATTTCTGGCCCTGCTCCACTTTGAGTGAGCCATTTGTGTTTATGGCCTATGCATATCTGCAAAAATTGTTGGTTTTTTTTGCAGCACTCAAGTGTTTGTAGCAGTCTTTTTGCCACATTCAGAAAGGTGTTTTGGAGAAGGAGCAGCATTCATTGGTTGTGACATTCAGAAATTTATCTTGGAGAAGGAGCGACATTCAAGAGGTGGCGACATTCGACGTTAATTGTTGAAGATGGGCATGCGAAGGTTTTCTAAATTCTGATCTTTTCTCTGCATTTTCTGCCTTTAAATCTGTTTTTGAAGAGCTGCTGGAATACTGTTCAAAATGAGGTTTTGAAGAAAAGTTTTTGAGTTTTCAAGCAAAATTTCTGAGTTTTTCATTGAAAAATCTCTGCAAGTTTCTGGGTTTTTAATGGAAGAGATTTATGAGTATTGTTAAATTCTGCATTTCTCTGCTGCTGGAAAAATCATTTTTTCAAGTTTACAAGTTCCTGCAAATTATTCTGCTGCGTATCTAGAAAAATTCTGCTATATATTTGGAAAAAAAAAAAAGTCCTGGCACGCTAGATTTCCTACTCCCTACTGCTCTCTTGTTTTTTATTAAAAAAAAAAAAAAAAAAAAAAAAAACTTCGGTGTTCTTAGGCCTCCCCAAACCCCATTCCCATCTCTGCAATTTACTACACGACACGCCGCATCCCTTCAACTGCGCCGTTGCGCCCCCTGCTCAAACCTCATTTCCCTTTGTCAACCCACATACCCACTCCCTTTTACCCACAACCGGCCCCTTCGCTCGAGCTTACCACTCCGCTTGACCCATCGCCTCACAAACCCCACCCGTCTGCGCTATTCCCTACGCCCTCCGCTCTCAACTCTGCCACATTCCATTCACGTCCCTCTCCTTACCCAATCCTCTGCACACTTCTACCCTTCCTCACTGCGCCCCAATCCATCCTCAACCCACGGCAAACCCCCGTCTGCACTCAATACCTCACGGTCTAACGCTTACATCGCTTCCCCTGGCTACACTTCATCACGCCCTCTCCTCTACAATACCTCGCTCTCCGCCCACTGTAACAGCGCTCCCTCCTTTTACGCCACTCCCAACTCTTTCGGCCCATTCAAAATAAAATAACGCCATTTTTAATACCCCCCACCATTAATAAAACCCCACCATTTTAATAACCCCCACCATTTTTAATACGACTCTTTTTTTTTTTTCTCATTCTTGTTTTATTCAACTTTTAAAACATTCCCATTAATTCGATTCCCACCTTCCATTTTTTATATTTTAATAATATTTCTCATTCCCTAATTAAAATTCCCTCCCCCACATTTTTTATTAGTTTTGCCACCCCTCTCCTTTTTAATTTAATTAATTCCCATATTTTAATATCCCCCCCTTCCTCATTACTAAAACCTTCCCTTTCTTTTAAATTTATTTTAGTATAAGCCCCCTCCCATCCCATTTCAATAATTTTCCCACCTTTTTTAAATTCCCTCATTTTTAATTAATCCCTTTTTTAAATTTACATTTTAATTCACCTATTAATTACATTCCTCTTTTTTTAATTTTTTAAAATTCCCTCCCACTAAATTAACTCCACTTATAATTAATTTCACTTCCCTTCCCTAATTAAAATCCCTCCCAAAATTTTTAAAATTCCGTCCTCCATTTAATTCGATTCCCCTCCCATTTAAATCCCACTTTTAATTCCCTTCCCCAATTTTAACTATTCCCATTAATTAACATTAATTAAAAAAAAAAAGCAGAGAGGAGAAAAGAAGAGGATATGAACAACGAGAAAGGAAGAGAAAATGACATATCGAGAAAATGAAGTGAAGATATAGAGAAATTTGCGGTTGACACATTGTGATTTGTGGCATTGACATGAGGGTGATTTTTGAAGAATTTCACATTTGAAGACAAGTTTGCCATCATTGAAAACAACTCTTTGAAGAAAATTCGATTGGCCTTTAAAGGGCTCTTGCACAAGTGTTTTTGCTGGAAATTCAAATATTTTTGCAGAGATATTGACATTGTATTGTATTGCATCTTCTTCATAGTTGCAATCAATGTTTGAGTTGTTGGATTGTTGATTGCCCTCCATCATTTGAGGAGCAGATTTTGTGTTTTGAGAATTCCTTGGAGTCATTTGTATTTGTTTGAAAGAAATCACATTGTAAATGGGTGCATTTTCGGTTGAAGCCGACACCCTTTCATTTTTTGAGCCTAAGTTGTTGAAAATGGATAAAATCAATGAGGTATTAGTGTTGTTGAATAACCTCATTCATTCAAATGTTGATGATATCATAAAAATGAGCAAGAATGCTCTTTGTAACATTCAGAGTTGTTTGCAAGATGCACAAGAAAAGATTAGTTTGCAGTTGGAATCTCGACTTCAACGAGATGAACTTCAACAAAGAAGTGCCATTCTGAACATGTTACATTCGAGAAGATTGAGAAAATACTCCCATCAACGACAAGTCGACGGTTCGGTTGATTTACGTATTCGAGTTCCTTGTACTAGAGCGATGTACATGCAGATGCGGTAGATTCCTGCACTTCTCAAGCCCATCATCAGACCTTGGGAAGAGCTTGTCCACAACAAGCACCAAACTGGTCTTGGATATGACAAGGATGTGTCCTTTCATATTCCAGACTACACCAAACCCATCATATTTCAGAGTGCCGGATTCATGTATGACAATTCACCTGCAGCTGTTCCAGATCCTGTTCCACAACAACAACAGATTGAGAAATGCCAACACTGTGATCGAGTTGGCCACATGAAAGATCACTGTTTTGATCTTCATCCATGCAAGCACTGTGGTCAGCACACCCATCACACTCATTCTTCGGACGGATGCTTCAGAAACAGCCTCCTTGCCAAGAACCAAGATTCATCTTGGATGGATCGCTTCTTGTGATGAGCATCGACGACCAAGAAGATGTTTACAACACATGTTAGAACTTGTTCACGGATATTGAACAAACTTGCAGTTGAGTTTTCGCCATCATCTCACCTTGTCCCTGACAGGGGAGAAAATGGTGGTCATGTACAAGCTTCGACGACAGATCAAGCGAGCCTGAGCCACAATCTCTCATTCCATGTTCAGAGTTGTAGCCAGCAGTTCAAGCGAGCCTGAGCCACAATTCGTCATTCCGGATTCGGAGATGTAGCCAAAGACACAGATGCCCATGAGCATACCTTCGGTTGGTGGATAATCTAAAACCATCATCTTTGGTTGGTGGATAACCTAAAACCATCATTTTCGGTTGGTGGATAACCTAAAACCACCATCTTTGGTTGGTGGACAACCTAAAACCACCACAGGTAGTAGACCTCCCTTCTTTTAGGTCGAAGGTCTCCCTTTTTTATGAGGGACAATTCCTCTAGCAGAAGCCTTCAGCTTCTTGCCAGTTTTGGAAGAGTTCCGGGAACTGCAACAGGTATTGCGTTCCAGTGTTTGTGGTCATCCTAAAACCACCTCCTTTTTCCAACATTTCAGAGAGTTGATTCAGCCAAGTGCTGCCATGTATACTTTGCATATTGTATTACAACTCTTTTCTTGGACTCACACATACCCCTTCGGATTAAGGGGGGATGTTGGAACACCTAATCCTACATGGGTAGGTGTGGAATGCGAAAGTCACAATGGAGTCCAAGTGACCTTGGAATATGAAACCAAGAGTCACACCATTGTACTATAAATGTACATCTTTGTATAATGGAAAATAAGAAAGCTTCACGCTTATCTTTCATTGTGTGTTGATTCTCTTGTGTGTGTGCTATCTTCCCCATACACCATGTGTGTGCTTCAACATGGTGTTTAACGAGCTCGGCTTGAGTTTGTACAAGGTGAAGTGTTTTCATTGTCACGAACGTGGGCATTTCACCACTAACTGCCCATAGAAGAAGAAGAACAAGAAGGTTGCTGGAGCTGTAGTTGGAGAGGCCTTAGCCTCGCAATTTGAACTTGATTTCTCTTTGATTGCATGCTTGGTTTCAAGCTATATGGGATCAGTGTGGTATCTTGATAGTGGTGCGTCTTTCCATATGACGGGAGACAAGGAGTTGTTTAGTGACTTGGAGGAGAAGGACCTCCAAATGCATATAGAGATGGG